>BMAO01032371.1:0-69536 GCA_019973975.1 Trichonephila clavata | reverse complement strand
ATATATTTCCTTTGTATGGATTGCAATAAATTATGAGGGAATTTTCCCAAACCGTTGCAAATGATTAAAGTAAATTTCAGAAATTTCCTCAAAATGAAAGGTGAGTTGAAAAATAAAAATGTATGACAAAAGCAAATTTGAGAAATTAGTTTAAAATAAAAGATAACTTAAAGGAAAAATAATAGCATAAATTTCTTGCATTAAAAATCAGCAAAGTAATTTAACTTTTTGATATAACGGTCTTATATATAAAAATGTACAGTGTTTGTGATTGTGACATGTAATACATTAACATATATGCAATTACAACGGCACTTATTATGACGGAAATTTTTCAAAAATTAAGTATTGGGATTATTTTTTGTTAAGATAACAAATCGCTTCCCTCCTACTAGCAATTGTTTTCCGGTATTTTTAAAAAACATAAATGAGCCATACGAATAATTTCATTCAAAACTCTAGTTTTACACATTTCTATCATATTTAAATGTCAATAAGTTATGCCATTAATATTCAAAATAGTATAATTTTATAATAAAGTGTATATATATTATATTATTTTTTATCAACATAACTTTATAATAAAACGTGTATATTTTTATAAATATAATTTTATAAAAAATATATTAATTTTAGCAATTTAATTTCAAATTAAAAATGCAAAATGAAATAATTTGTTTCGTTAATACTTGTTGTGGTATTAAAACCATTCATACTTTTTCTAATGAATTTGTAAATATTTTAATTCTTTTCAAAGTTTTTGTCCTGCTCATAATTTTAATTACTAAGAACTCTCGTAGTTAAAAAAATAATGTTCGTAATTAAAAATCTCCAATTTAAGGAGGAATTTTGAGTATAAAATAATGAAATCTATATTCATGAGTATCTGCTATTTTTACTATTTCAGGTTTGAGTTGAGTCAGTTCTATGTATATTCTGTAGAAACGTCGATTTAAGTACCTTCTGAATTTTTATGTTATATTACAAAAAAGACCTTGTACGAAATAGTTCTTAATATAACTAAAGACCTAAAAAGACTACCTGTTAAAATAAAGATTTATACAATACATACTCATTATAAAATGAAAGGCGACCAATCAATAAGTAGTTATTCGAAAAGCCTGAAAATTGGTGGATGTAATCTGTATGTATTGGAAAAGAAACGCTAACAGTATCATATGAATCAAATGTTTTGGTTCTAGAAAAACAGCTACAAAAATCAATACTGTCCTTGATTTACTTTGGTACTTATTAAAGCTGCTACGTCTTGAGTTGATAGGTAGAGATGGTAGATAACCTCTGGCGAAATGGCAGGTGATCAAATGGTATGGAGCCACCCAAGGAAAATTAAATTATTTTCATTTCAATTTCTCTCGGATTTGTGCAACTTTCCATGGAAATCCCTTTATATTCACTTTTTGGTGTAAAATTAAATACTTAAATAAAACTAAATTAAATTATTAAAGTGAAGCAATATAGATAAAATATAAACAATCAACGCGCTCTCCTTCTTCCAACAGGCTGCAACAAAATAACATCAGAAGTTGACCGGTCCACCATAATAAAAAAAGTTGGGGAACCCTGCTCTAACGGAGGTGTTTACCATACGCGTTTCAACGAGCAAATTAGATCAGCGCCAGTTTATTATGCTAGTTTTATTAGAGAGAAGTTTGTTTTATTTGAGGGAGATTGGTGATCGCATTTGAAAATCATGAAAACAAGTAGTAGAAAGTTGTAGCATGTGCGAAAAAGCATTATCTCCTGCTGAAATTTAAGTCTAGGGGTTCGTGAAAGAAAGGACAATGCTGCAGGACATATAATAGTGTCGATATATTACCGTGCACTAAGAATAATACGATTGACCGTAATAAAAGCATAGCTGTCCTATGAAATGTCACCTCATATTACACCACCCGATTCTTAAGCAGTGTGGCTGACAACAGTCAGGTGAATATATTTCTGATGCCCCAGATTTCTCCAGACATGACTTATCTAGTCTTCGGTTGGAAGCAAAACTCATAATTGAAAACAATTTGACTCTAAGCCGTGATATTCTAAGTTAAACGCACCCATCATTAGTGCAAACAGTCTTGGACATGGGTTACAAAGAAGTGTCATCGGGCGATGGAATCTGTGATTTCATAATTGAGGTATGAATAATTCTTCCAAAGTGCTTCCAATTTTTCAATTTGCTCAGATGTTAAACGCGTTTTGAAAAGTTCATATACATACTGCTGGCCACAAAAATGCAATACATTGAAATAGGCCAGCAAACCATGTGAAATTTACATCATGCGTTGACAGCAATGGAATATGTAAATCATTAGATTATTGGGAAGATGCACATCACGGGTGACCATAGCGCCACCCACAAGTGTTGTATAAGGGGAGAACAGAGGGCTTTTTTTGCTTTAACTGTTTACCTATGTTACTTATGTTTGTTGAGCGTTTTTTGACAAAGTTTCTGAATTCGACCGAAAAAGAATAGTAGTCAATAGGGATTGAGGATTATCTTTCAGAAAAATCGGTCAAAGTGTTGAAAGAAACCAAGCAACTGTGGTGTGGATCTGTCATTGCTAGATGTGGAGGAAATGATGGACTGCGAGGACTGATCACACCCACCTCGTTGCACCAATTCCCGTCATGATAGACAGATTGTGCCCATGGCAGGGATGGATCGCGCAGCCCCATCATGAACCATAGCACGACATATTCAATCTGTTGGGAATCATTCGGTATACGCTCGAACCATTCGACACAGTTTACAGCCGAGTGGAATGTCCGCAAGGCGTCCTTTGCTGCGTTTAACTTAGACAGAAAACCACAGACATTTACGCCAACAATGGTGCAATGAACGATGGACTTGGAAAACGGAATGGAACGATATTGTGTTTACTGAAGAATCCCGCTTCTGCCTGCAATATCACGATGGTCGGTTTCTAGTTTGGAGACACCGTGCGGAAAGGCTACTGAACTGTTGAGCTAAGCATCACTACACTGTTATCATGGTTTGGGGTGGTATTGGAGGTCGTTGCCTCACCCCTCTAGTGCCCATTTCCAGGTACAGTGAGCAGCCATCGTTACATCTCTGTGTTGGAGTCCGTGGTCCTTCATATTTTCAATACTTGCCATCATATTCCAACAGGGTAATGCGCAACCACACGTGACATGCAATGTTTATGAGTTCTTATTTATCCATGAGATTGAATTGACCTGCTTGTTCTGCCGATCTATCGCCAATCGAAAACATTATGCTCATGCTTGCACAACAACTGGCCTTAGTACACCACTTGCTGCTACACCAAATGAACTTTTGCAATTTGTGGAAGCCGCATAGACTTCTGAACCCCCAAGATACATTTAAAGCCTCTTTGATTCTATGCCGAGGCGTGTGGCAGTGGTTATAGCCAACAATGGTGGGTACACTAACTACTGATTTTGTCATCATCCACATGTCACAAGAGGCTGTAATTTTAATCGCTTCATCTTTGTACAGAATGTTAACTATGAAATAAATTTCAATGTGAAATCTCTAGTCCTTTTTGGTATTGCATTTCATGTGGCCTGCACTGTATATTTAAAACATAATTAGTAAGTTAAGAGTAAGTGTTGAGAGACAGAGAGATGTAATTATATATATATATAATGAATTGCTTTTTTATTCTTGCATTAAGTTATCCGACTACTTGAGACAACTTTTTTTAAAAAAAATGGAGATCTAGTGATTTTTTGTTGTTTATAGATGTGTTTATAGTACATTTTAAGAGTAATATGCTAAAATTAAGAAGAAAAAAATTATCATTAATAAATGGGAAAAAATTGGTAAAATATACAAAAAATAATATAAATGGGATCCATCTGGTACCAAAAGTTTATGAACAAATTTTCAATTTTTCCATTCCGATGTGTTGCTATATTATTCATTTTTGAAATGACCCTCAGAATAAGAGATATTTTACTTTTTAGAAAAACTAGAGCGCTTTATCTTAGTTATTATATGAAATGGCTTAAAAACACAGTGATTGTATTAACATAAGGGCTGCAAGTTTTGTAATAAAACAGTGATTGATAAATCTGAAGGTTAAACACTTCTACTATTATACAGAACATACACACAAAAAATTTCATTTAATTACTTTCAAAACATTTTTAGCAATCGCTGGCACCATTTGAGTATTTTCAAATAACACATTTCGAGTAAAACACTTTTTAATGTATGGCATCTTGCTAGAAGTAATGGCATCTGCTTTTACTAAAACCCTTGTAGTTTTCATTCTAGTAAACGGAAAATAATAAACGGTATTTTTATAAAGCTAATAAGATGGCCTTTAAAATAAAATCATAAAAACTTTTTTTCAATTTTTGGCAAAATTCACAATTTTAGTATTGTCAGATACCTTAACTGAATTACCTACCGATGTTAAAAAAGTTTTATTAACACTTGAATTTAAGAAATTTCTCTATAATATTATCCTTTGTTTTGAGCATTCATTTTATGTGAACTAAAGCTTTTTCTTTTCTGTTTAATATTACTGTTGTGTATATAATTAACAAATAGGTAAAAAAGGGGAAAAAACAATTTTTGATGATATATTTGGTTTTGGTTATAATAAGAGCCTCTAATTTGCCACAAAAGTGTAAAATATATGTTCTATACAAATTTTGAAAAAACTAAAAAAAGCATTGAATTTATTAGATTAATAATCTTTTTATATCAAAAACTGCATTATATATAAAAGACAGCATTTTATTTTACATTTATGACAATTTATCCTGAAAAAAGATGCAATTACAGTAGTTAAATACTTTTTTTTACTTAACGTTGTATAAGTAAGTATACAACGTAAGTTTTATTAAAAAATATATAGTCAAATCGTGTACCCATATCGCATTGTTGAAATATTTTGTACATTTTTTATGAGGAATTTGAGAAAAATATCATTTTTTAAGGCTGGGACAGTTTACTGAAAAAATATTTTGTAAAAATAAAATTCATTCTAAAAAAAATAAATAATTTGTAAAAATTTATAAAAGTTAATTTTTTAAAAAATATTTTATATCCCGGAATAAAATAAATTCGAAAATTAGCACTCTTTTGTTTTTATGAAAAAAGCTATGTTATCGCATTGCCATAATTTTTATTAAATATTCATTTCTGTATTCTACTTTAAATTACGATACAAATAAGTAATGTATTTTAAACAAGGTAGATAAGCACTCACAGTTGATTCATGACAGATCTAATTTTTAAGCAAGATATCGACTGAAATATTTTAATCTTTTATTTTCAAAATAATTACTTTTGAAAATCAAAGTAGTTATTTAGCAAACTAACTACTATATAGTTATTCAACAAAAAACAGGCCCTTTTTTTTTCAAAATAATTGATTTGAAGTTTTTAATATATTCACTCCATTCTAAGTTTTTTCCCAAAAGTTTCATTTTTAGATATTTTAAAAGTATTTATTTAATATGGAATTTATATTCAAATAAATCTAATAATAGGTGTATTTGCCTAATGGTAATGTATTTCTAATTCATTAATATACATTTAGAAAATTCTATCGTTATATTTTGTCAGTATGTAAGCAATATTTTTACCAACACTATTGCCGTTATTTTCAGTATTTGTTAAGTATTGACGCATTTTTTCCTTAGCGAAATACATTCATTTTACATCTAAAATTGTTTGAATTTTTATTTAATAATGCAATAAAGCCATATAAGTGAAATACTTGCATAAAATTAGTGCTGTAATAAATAACGGTTTTAAGTACTTCTTTTACTTTTAAAACTTGCGGCTTTTAAGTGTTATTGTAAAGAAGTTACAATTTAAGAGAGTATTAAACTTTTACATAACAGTGACAAATAATATAATTAAATTAAGAACTTTTTTATATTTAATGAGGTAAAATTTATAATTTTTTAAACTTAATTCTAGTTTTTAAAAAGTTAAATTTTCCATAATTTTTTATTCTGACTTTCTTTTATTATTTTTATACGGTAAAAATATGTGCACGTCGAACAAAAAAAATTTCCCCGTCCATTTAACATGCTTTAAAATTCGTTGCTTAATTTTAGCAATCATTTTTGTATAAAAATTACAGTCTGCAAAATCACGAGGAATTTAAAACATTACAGGCACAATTCAAATGTTTGACATTCAGACTATTAATTTTTTAAAAAGCAGTTTATGTTAAAAACAATTTCATATGATCATCCCAAAAGTATTGATAACTCAAAGGTAAAAGTGTTGTTTGTAAAAATGTAACATAACTCACAAAGTTACTTTTCATTCAACTCTTGAAATTTCTATACCAGCAAAGGTATACGTAATCCATCTAAATGTACAAAACAAATAATATCTGAAATTTTTGCTAGTTTCAAACTTTAATAATCTCTTCCCTCTAATTCCAGACTCAGATATGTATTATTTGTTTTACTTTTTCGATATGTGAGAGAACAAGTTTTCTTGGGTGTCCACTGGCGACACTCCTTTACACCCGTCCTTCTCGGCCATCCTCCCCCATCGAAAACGTTCTTCGATCGAACACAGAGGTTGCGGCAACACTTCGATCGCAGGCGCCCTCAGTTAGAGTCACTACCTCAGATTCGCTAGAGTCGGCCGCGAAAAATCTTCTCTTTTGAAATAGTGAGCATGTGAAACTGCTTTTTACTGTCCCGACAATGCAGAACGATGAGGAAAAGAACAGCAGAGAAGGAACGGACGCTCGGGCCACCCCAAACAGTGGGTACTTGACACCTTCTCCGGAAGATAATCCAAACTTTTTGGTATATAAGAAGGTTAGTTCTTAAGTTTTCTTTTTCTTTTTATTGGGCAGACTCGGAGATTTTCTATTCATATCACTTAGATCCTGATTAAATTCACGTAAATCTCGATTAGATATAACAAGTTGTTAAATTTGTATCTTGCTAAGGTGAATAATTTTTTGAGAAGTGAGATGCATAACTAATTGTTATATTTAAATTATTATTTTTTTAACTTTCTGTAAGTTAAATTCGGCTGGTAGAACATTGTTTGAAATCAGTTCTAGTTTGCGTTGTTAAGAGTTTAAAAAAGTTCCCAGGGCACATGTATCTATGAGAAAAGTGCCAGTATTTTCTTTGAAAATTAAAGAAAAGAAGCCTTATAAGAAATTATTTAGTGTAAGAATTTATTATTTTTAAAATTAGCACTTATGCATATTTGAATCCATCATGTATTGATTGAAATTTATTTCAAAACAATTCACAGTAAACAAGAATTGGTAAATACAAAACATTAATGCAAATATTTTTCTTACGTAGAGAATTTATTTAAAAAGCCTCTAAAACACATTATTACAATAAATTTCTCAAAAATATTATATTTTATAAGTTACAATTCTATAGATTCAATTAAATTTAGTTTGAAAATAATCTGAGAACAATTCACGTGTATAATTTTTTTTTCATTTACGTACATGTATGGGATTTTTATATACTAAAAAAAAAAACATTTTCGTTAATTAGTGAATATGCAAGATTTGCTACTTTTGTATTTTTCTTAATGCGTAAATATTATTTAATTATTTCTGTTTCAAAAAGATTTTAAAATTGTTTGAAATTCAAAACTAAATGTAGCTAATATCTGCCTTTAAAAAAATAACAGAAGCATGCCATATTTAATATATATAAACATCAAAATATCACACACATACATTTATTCAATTTTAAAATCTATAAATTTAATTCCTATTTGCCAGAAAATGAGATATATTTTTAAAGAAATTATATCAACATGGGCATCATTAATTTACTTATGCTTAAAATATCAAAAAAAGGTTTCGTTTTTTAAAGCTTTTTAAAAAATTTATTTATGGTTTTCAAAAACACTCACGCAAACTTAAATATATGCAACTATTTAAAAATATATTTTTCATTCTTATTTGAAGTAGAAAAACTTCGTTCATTTTTTATACTCCAAATAGATATATGTAAATAATACTTTATCTCCACATGATTATTTCAAAATTGCTTTATTCAAACATGAAATAGAATTCTAAAGAATTCGAAGACGATTTATTTTTTTGATGCTTCTTTCTTTTTTTTAAATTAAAAGATAAATACTTTTCACAGAAATTGAAAAACTGCTTTAAATAAGTGCATATTTGATAGTCGCGTCTAATTTTCTGATGTAGTTACCGCAAAGTTCTCTTTGCATTAGAAGGAAGACTGGGATATGTTATGATCTTAACGGGAGATTAGTTTCGTAATTGATATAGGAGAGAAAGTTCTTATTGATTTATGCCCTGCAGCGAAGTATGCTTTGTCAGAATTAATACATACCTGGTTCTCCCCAATTTGATGTGCCAGCGCGATAAATTGTGAGAACATTTCTCCTTGAAAGTTTTTAAGAAAAGAGAAAATTGCGAGCACGTATGATCTAAGACAAGCTCCGATTTTGAGTAGGAAGGGAAATATTTTTTAAAAGAAATTATTCATTATTTTTTTAGGAGCAGTGCATTCGTTTTGTAACAGTTTAAACGTCCGGAATAGATTTTTCAGTTTAAGAGGAAAATGTTTAATTCACCTTTGACCAATTAGACACTTATTATAATGGAAATGATATTCGTATGCATTTTTAAAGGAATATAGAATTTAGACAAAGGAAAAAAAAAGAGGGAAAATATTATTACACATGAAAGTATTTTATATAAAGTATAATTAATAAAACAATGAAAACATTTTGTGGATTAATCAGTAAGTTATATTATTTTTTTTAAAATTGTAACTGAATTTAAGAAGCAGTATTTTTATATGTCATATTTTTTTTGTACAAGTAACTAGTTATGCATTCGTTATTTCTACCTACACCCTTCCAAACACGAATCTCACATTTTTGCCTCAAAAATAAGTTCTTCCTATTTTTATTCAGTGTAAAAAATAATAAATTTCTTTTTGTAAAGTCTCTCATTTTTTTGGGAGCCAAAGAGAGCTAGTATTTTTTGACTTCGTAAATCAAATCCCATAGCTAGGCTTTATTTGTAAATAATGCATTTGTTTCCTTATTTATTACACAAGAACTAACAACAAAAATTAAGAACAAAATAAATACATTGGCTAAGAGAAATTTTAAAATCATAATATTGTGAATTATCATAATAAAAATAATAAACATAATAAAAATTTATATTAATCTACACACAGAATAAAATTTTATGTTAATATTTAATTTTCATTTCTTTGTTTTAATGGATCAATTTTGATAAAACAAGTAAGTGACAAGATCAACAATAACAAGAAACAACAATATGTTATGAAACATTTTTTAATAATGCATAAAACAAGTTAACTTTATGCAGTTTTTATCTTATAACAGGAATATTTGATACAAATAAAACAACCGTTTAATGCCCAGTGGCCGAGTTGTAGCTTATCGGATTTCCACTTTACAGGTTCGGGATTCAAACTCCGGGGTCGGTAAGTTCGGCTCAGCCTTTCATCCCTTCAGTAAGTCGATAAATGAGTACCAAGCTTGCTTGGTAAATAAACACTGAGAGTTTCGCGTCACACTGACCAGCTGACTGGAACCTCTGATCATCACCTCAGTGCCCAAGGTCACGAAAACCGTGATGGGCACATGGACTGTTGCACCACTGAGTTGTAGTTTTTTTAAAATTAATTTATGTGTAACCAATATTAACAATAATAACACTTTATATTATATAAAGTATCAAATATAATTTTTTTTGCATATTATAAAATATTTAGAATATTATTTCTGAAGGCAATAAAAAATATCTCTCAGTATAAATCTAAATGGTTTCACATGTATAGATTATTAAAACATAAAATTTTGATTTACTTTTATTGCAAGATGAGTATGTTTAAACTGTTTAGAATTTCCCTGCATTCCAAGAAATACTAATTTTTGTTCTCAGGTCAAACATGGTAACTTGGACCTCTTTCTTTTATTCAAGTGAAAACATAACCACCGGATATTTATCAAATGAATAGTTCAACAAAGCACAGATTTTTTTAATATGAAAATGCACTTCAGAATGATTTAAAATATAACTTGAATTTTTTTCCCCATCCAAAAGCTTAACTTACTAATTTTAGCAGAGTTAGTAATTTAAATTAAGCAATAAATGAAAATTTTTCGAGTGTTATTTACACAAATCGAAAAAAATGTTTGAGAATGTTTGATCAGCAGTTTTGAAAATGGGAGATGCAAAAATATTTACTCAGTTTCTACGAGAATAATGAATGTGATATAATAAAAGAAATATCTGTATTTACTACTCTTTTTTTTAATAAAGGAAATATCTGTATTTATACTACCTCTTTTGCAGCATTGATTAAATTTAAAAACTCTTTGTGTGCGTGTGCGATGTAAGGTATTTGGGTACGGATGCCCTATTAGCATTCTCAACAAATACAAAATGCCGGTACTCGTACACAAATTCCGATGAAATAGAAGGGATATATAAGAATGTATATAAACCTTATAGAAATTTGCTGACATATAAATTTTTTGGTTTCAAAGCATTCCAAGAAAGGAAATAAACTAAAAATAAACTAATTAAATATGGTGGTCATTATTTAATTACTTTACAATTTTGAAGAGAAAAATCATATTTTCTGTCAATTCTTGAATCCATGGTTATTTATGATTGGAAATACTTTAATCTTTTGAATGAAAAATAAAAATGATTTTTTTATTAAATTTTGATTCGATATAAGAAACGCTTTAAGAGAAATTTCTGTTATTATGTATATATTTAAAAATTAATTGGATTTCTTGTGAAAGCAAGCATGAATGGTGACACATACACGTGCACAAAAAGCATGGTACAAAATATATAAAACAATCGAACGCACACATCCACAAACTTACATACTTTCTAATTTATATCAAAAGAAAGTACAATTTTTTTAAATGTCCGAATCAGATACTTCTGAATAAATGAAAATTTTTGTCCTGTTTATCTTTTGAAGAGCAGAATAAAGCATTTTTTTTTGTTTCAAAAGAATCTGAAATACCAAAAGTGAACAAAATCAATGCTATAACTTGTTTGGAACTTGCAATGTTCTTACTTTTTCACTGCTGGTTTGTTTGTATTAGAGATTTTTCTCTCGGTTCCAATCATGTAAAAGTGTTTGAAGAAATATTCCAATGATGTGAAGAAATCAACTCCTTATACCGAACGAGTTTGTTGATTTTTAAGTTTAATACGCAGCTTGACATCATGTTTCTTTATAACTAATCACATTTTTCGTTTTCTATTAATTGAATACTACTTAAAAAAGTTATTTCAATTTTCATTGATTAAATGAATTAATTTTATTGAATTTGTTACACAGCATGTCTTTCCGTTTGTGCTAGCAGACAAATTGTAATAAATATTTCAAGCAGTGCCTTCTTGATTAACAACAAGTTATTAATTAAAAATAATAAATGAGAAAAACTCTTTTTTTCATACGAAAAGAAATCTAATACAAATCAATGGAATTCTGCACAAAGGTACAGCACTTACTAGTACATGATTAAGGTTATGCAAAAATATGATGTAAACAGAACAATTATATTAATTTTCAATCAGAACACCGTAAATAGGTTTAATTTGAATAAATGGCGTTGAACTAATTGAATTCTTTTATAATTAGGTCGAAATCACATCTTAATGGCTGTGTAACAGGAAGGGGATTAAGTTTCCTCACGCTCTCTTTCAAAATATTAACTAAATGGCAACATATTCTCGAGCTGAGTAATTGCGTTTTTAAATCAAATAGAGATATCACAGGTTTTTTTTAAAAAAATTTTTGTCATGATAAGCAAATGTATAATCTTATAAAGACTCGATTTCAGTAATAGTTTATATCTTTAAGTGTTATTTGTTGAAAATTAATTTAGAATTCAAAATGGTGCTATTGATCCAGCTAACAATTTATTGTTTCAAATGGGCCTTGAAACAGATACATTACCTTAAGATATGAAAGGTGTTTTTAATTTTTAATGGGCTGTTTATTGGTGTTTTACCATTGCAGACTTTAAACATTCCCCGGAAGCTGGTATCTCTTTTTAGTGCGGCACCATATAGGCGGATACCAATCACCGTATTTAATTTTGAATCCCAGTTTTCTCCCTAAAGGCAGACACCTGAGCTCTGACGATGCAAACTTGTACAAGGATTTAAATTTGCCGAGAGCACCCAAGCCAAACAGACACTCTAGGGATCTTTTACACGTCGTGTAATCATACGACAAGGACACTTTCGATTTTCTGCATAATGAAAATCCACCATTTTGGGCCGGGATCGAACCCGCAACCTTAGGTGCAGAAGGTCAGCGACTAACCAACCACACCACCCAGCCACAAAATATGAAAGAATGAATAAATTAAACGAAAAATCAGGGGACGGCAGTCTTTTATGCACAGATTTATATTAAAATAGATTTATTTAATCACTTAAGCAAATTTATTTTTACACTCTACATTTGTACTTTGAAAAATTCTACTTCAAGCAATACATGTTTTATGTGATTAAATTTGTATGAGTATTGTTTTCTATAATTTTATGTGTATATAATTCTTAAGTAAAATTATAAATTGCTCCAGCAATTAAAATCTGCTGATCAAAAATTTAATTAAGAGAAAAAAAAACTCAACAACGAAGATCGAAATGAAGAAATAACATTTAGTCATATAATTATTCATCACTTCTAAATAATACGCACCATTGTTTTGCGATGCATGAACACCTGCCATCAGAAGTAGAGGTAAGAGTTAAAGAATGAGGAGATTCCCCTGTAACTACTACACAGTATAACAGTGCACAGTGCTGTAATGATTTAAGTGAGGTAAAAACATAATTTTTGTATACATTTGTACCAAACACTGTGTTTTACACTATATCACTCGTAGTAAGAGCATAATTTTAAGACAATGACTTAGAAATCATGTTAGATCACACACAAGTGAGTTTTTCAAAAAAGGTAGATTTTTTGAACCAAGGGAGAGTGCATGTGTAATTTTCAATCCGTGTAAAAAAAGATTTGAATACATAATGAAAAGCAAAAATGCATTATATTTCCTAAAAAAAGTGGCACACATAAAAATTAGCTGAGGAGAATCGGTTCATGGGATGCACATGCATTGAAAAAAAACTTTATAAAGGTATATAGCTTCAAAAGAGGAAAAGAAGAAAATGAATAATTTGTTGTTTTATCTTTGGGCCCGATGCAAACTTTTATCCGGCTAGACATTAGCTGGTAGAGCAAGCGGATTATATCTTGCATACTGTTTCAATTGATTTGATAAGCGAGATCCTGGAATGATCAGAGAAGTCTGCTTAACAAAGCCCAAATATGATCTAGTGTTGGAAACCTGGAAATCACACCAATAAGGAAAGTTTTGGGGAAACCGAAAATAAGCAACACAAAAAAATGCACAGAGTAATGCTGGGTATTATCTTGTTGAAATGTCAGTCCATGAGTTCATGAATGGAAGAGCAACATTAAGGGTGTAGAGTCTTTGTCGACATTCTAACTTTCTGGAAGAATGTTTTGAATGGCAATTGAACGATCTTGTCTGTTAAATAAAATTTAAATCCCTCCCACAACGCATGGTTGTCAGCTTAACGGTAAAGAACTTCACCACAGTTCTGGACGTTTGCAGACGTGCCTTACCTAATTATGAGGGATCAATTCAAAAAGACAATGACACAATGAATTTGCGATTTCAGACCCTAATATCTCCTACTGATGGCGATTTCATTCAGTCGCGTCCCAATTACAGGTCGAAGTGTTGATAAGGTTCGTGAGCACCAATGACTGGATCATTCTGTTCTCACGTTCTGTCGTCACTCTAGGTTGACCGCTAACTTCTAACACTCTGTACGGGAATGCCCCCCCCCCCATTCTTACAATATCACTAAGAAGTAACATCTCTTAAATTCAAATGTCCCAGGATCTGATCAACTTAATTTATTTAATATAATTGCATATCTTTCTCGAATCGTAAAATCTGCTCGTTACCATCACGGATTTATTTTCGAGAGATTTATAACCTCTCTATGGTTCGATGGAATGAGATTCGCATGCGAACATACCTCAACCATAGAATGTTCTTTGTTCTCACCATTCGGAAGCTCTACAGCAATATGTCGGAGCTACAGTTAGACAACCACTGACCGTCAGACGTTAATGCTTTGTATATTCTATCTCTATCATGTATGTGCATAGTGAGTTTAGCTCCATTTGGATAGTTCTTTGGTGCGTTGCTTCTTACATTATACAGATAATGAGACTTTTTCATAGGAGAGTAGAACTATGTTTAGTCCTTAAGTGCAAGATGTTTTTTCAAGTGCTTAGTACTTTTCTATATGTGTGACAAGGAACTTTTAACAAATAAATAGAATTAAAGATGTGCTTAAGTTTCTTCTTTAATTCTTTTCCTGAAAACTGACCTAATAAAATTTTTTCTGAGTACTTTTCTGATATATTGATTTCAATTAATCTCCCAATTTGTAAATGCTACCCATCTCCAACTGCCCTAATGAAGCCTCAGAGTGCGTAAACATAAAATCGTTGAAAATTGTTACTCACTTTTCTTAGTTTTAGCATTACGTTAAGGTTCTTTATTTATTAATATGATAAAAATATTTTCGTTAAAATTATTTTATAGATGAATTATTCTCTGATTCAATATACACTGCTGGCCACCGTAATTGCAACACCAAGAAAGACAAGAGATAGCACAACATTTTTTATTTTGTAGATAATATGTTGACCAAGTATCAAATGATTAAATATATAGACTTCTGTGAAGTGTGGTTCCTGCCAGAATCAGTAGCCATAATAGCGACCATTGTTGGAGATCACTTCTGCCACACGCCTCGGCATTGATTCAGAGAGACTTTAGATGCGTTTTTGGGGTACAGCAGACCAAGCAACTTCCACACGTTGCCAAAGTTGATCTGGTGTGGCAGCTGGGGGTGTAATCTGGGTCAATCGTTGAGCAACCATGCACCACATGTTTTCTATCAGCGAAAGATCTGGAGAGCGAGCCGGCCAGGGAAGCAATTCAATCTGGTGATTGACGAATAATCGTTGGACAATGTGTGCCACGTGTAGACGCGCATTATCTTGTTGAAATATGGCTGTGGCCAAGCCCTGAAGGTAAGGAAGGACAACTGGCTCCAACCCCCGGAGATGTAGCGCTGACTGTTTAAAGTGACGGCAATGCGTACTAGAAGAGTGCGAGAGTGATATCCAATACCGCCCCATACCATAATACCCGGTGCAGGACCAGTGAGGTGGTGCATAACGCAGCTGTTCAGCATCCTCTCTCCACGTTGTCTCCAGACTCGAATCCGACCATTGTGGTGTTGCAGACAGATGCGTGACTCGTTAATAAAGACAACTTCATTCCATTCCGCCACCCACATCCTTCTTTCATCGCACCATTGGCGGCGGAGACGTCTGTGGTTCTGCGTCAAAGGTAGACCAAACAATGGACGTCTTGCGGACAGACCACTCTGCTGTAAGCGGCGTTGAATGGTACGCTCAGACACTGAATGATGCGTTACAGACTCAATGTGTTGTGCTATGGTTCGTGAATTGACTGAGTCATCCTTCACTGCCATACGCGCAATTTGCCTGTCCTCACGTGAAGTAGTGCACTGAGGTGGATGCGATCTACCAAGTCGGTCCGTCGTACCCTCCTGCATCCAACTGTCCCATATCCGCATTACTGTTGTTTGGTTTCATCCAACACGACTACCGATTTCCCTGAAAGATAATTCAGAATCTTGGTAGGCCACTATCCTTCCTCGCTCGAACTGGGATACTTGATCAAAAGCTGATCGCTGTTTTCTACGAGACATAACTGATCGTTTTTTGAAAAACCAACAAGAAAAACACAATTCCCGAACTTGAAGTCGTCAAAATCTCCAAGCCTTAAATAGCGCTTTGATTTGGCACCACAGGCGTGTGTGATGTGTGTCTGCGCTGATATTCTAATCATTTGCATATCTTACCTCCGCTACTGCATGTTGTAAATTTCATGTTATTTGCGTGCTTCCTTCAGGGTGTTGCATTTACGGTGGCCAGCAGTGTATTTAATTTTCCATCAAAATGTTTGCGAATAATTTTAAGAATTTCCAGATACAGAATTTTTCTTCTAATCAATTTTAACAATGAACTTGATACAACTACATAAAGAATCTAACTAATTATAAAGTAAAATTGAAATGAGACATATGATAACATTTATTAACTTCATCTCAGAGATACTCGTGGTGTGAAAGTCAAGAAAGAGGAGTTATAGCTCATATTAGAAAATCCTTATTTCCTAGTAAAAATTTATTCTGCATCATATTATAAAATAACTATTTAATCTGTTTTGATTACATTTTACTCATTATAAAATACGCATAACACGAAATAAACATTATATAAAAAACATCAAAAATATACCGAGCCATCAATATTTTATTCCTAACGAGAGTATACAACAAACTCTAAAATAAAAAAACAACAACAAGAAATTCAAAAATAAACAAATAATAAAAACGATAAGCGTAAAAAATCGCATAGTGACATGTTTAGCCCATAAGGGCACTAGCCTTCCAGTAATGGCCATATATGGTTGAGGAAATAAGTACCGCGCAGACAGGAAGGCAGAATGAATCCATGTCCTCTCCCAGATTGTAGAGCATACATTTTGAGCTTTCAAATGTTCTCATTCGGAAAATGTGAGAGGCCAAACAATCGGTACTTCAATCGCAAGGGAAGAAGAGGTCTTCTCTCCAGTGAATGTAAAGCTTTTAAACGGCTCAACATCTGTAGTTGAGAAATTTTTAACATCCGTCCTTTCCTTGACAACACACTTAGAGCTATCCTGTACCAAGTATTTCAATTATATCTCTGATGAAAATTGCGTGGGCTAGATTGTTTCCCGTACAGTTAACGCATCTCACATTGTAGGTGGTGTTCAACTGAAGACCATAACTCCTCATTAAATATCTATAATTTATGACTAGAGAATGAAGATAACTCAGTCATGAATGGGAAATCAGCGGTAAAACTCCACTGCCTTTTGAACTAAGCATGATGGATGATTTCTTTAAATAGGAGAACAACGTGTTTTTCATTTTGATGAGTGAATTCAATAAACCGCTACAAATAATTCAGAAAACTTGAGGCAGTCATCCAATCAAATTTGCGCGCAATTCCTATTGAATAACGTGGTGTTTCAGCCACAAGCACTGAATTAATTCTGACTAGAGGTAAAATGAACCGTAGGTGTATAAAATTTCTAAAAGTGTTTGCACAAAACAGTGGTGATGGCTCTACACTGAAATGATGTCACTTGTAATCACACTCTGATGTCTACGGTGTTACGATAACACTTTGAAATGCATTTTCGGGAAAGTAGAGAAGCTCATCTTTGTAAAATTATATTTTTTATTTTCCTAATTTGTATTTGCTTTTCAGCTCCAGTAAGGTGTCTAATAATTTTTCAAAATGAACTGAGTGTTGAAAATGTAATGTGTGAGTGACGTTTTTTAACCTCTTCCCTCACAAATTTTTTTGAAAGAAACTGCAAAAAAATCATCACATTTTTTTACTTTATAATTAAATACAATGAAACGAAACAAAACAAAATATGCAGGTCTTAAGTTCAATTTATAATTTTTTATTGATGTAAAAGCATTTAGTTTTAATATTAGTTTACTATCCCTAGTTATCTCGGGCAAACAGAGAAAAGTTATATATTAGTCTTTGCATGATTGTTTTTGAAACAAGGAACAACACAAAATGATATCGGACATTTTGTATACATGGTACCTTGTCTCTTTTTTACTGGCTTACCTCTGGAATCTATTTTACGGGAAAACAGAGTACACTGTTTCGTTGGATTTGTTTTTTTCCAGAAGCAGGAATAACGTCTGAAAAATGCCTTGAAGTTAACCTGAGTGGTGAAGGACTAATGCTGGATCTTCCAGATGAGGCAGAAAACTCGTCACGATGATTTTCTGACATTAGTTTTTCAATCAGTTCCATTCTAAATTGTTTATGTGATCGCGTGAATACTTCCTGCTACCCAACACTATCCATTCTGCCGTTGTAGTAAACTACATATTTAGGCCTGGACTTTGTCTCTCCCCTTCTATTTGTCACATCCTGAATTTCAATTGTATGTATTGTGGAAATAAGACAAACAACCTTCTTATTTTTCCATTTCATTACAGTTACTTTCCCTCTCTGATACTACATAAATTCTTTTTTAAAAATTTATTTGTCTTTAGATCTCGAGGTAAATATTTTCTATTTAATCGTAATCTTCCACACATGAGTCTTCTTTTTGACTAACTAAACAGCCAAACCTGATGATAATATATACGTTATAAAAATTGTTGTAAAAATTTATAAAAATTATTATAAAAAATCATAAAAATTGTTATAAAAGTTGCTTTAAAAATTGTCCAAAATGCCTATCAAAGCTGAATATTTCCTTTCATTTCCTACAGGCCGAGTAAAACAGTGATAAAACTAATCGTACTGACAAATTCTGCTTTGCAGAAGTTTTCTCTGGATAATAATTAACTGCAATATATATGAACCCGAGATAACTCGGGATAATAAGGAAAACAGTTAAAGACTATTTGTGACAATTGATGATCACGTACAATTCTACAGATAAAGTCCTTTCCAACAGGCTTTTCCATTGTTGATTCCATGGTTGGTACCTTTCCATCCAGCAAATTCTAAACTCAGTCTTCCAAACAGCGTTCTTTTAACAAGTGTTACCCACATTTTCTTCTAATTCTCCTGAGTCTTTCCTTTTTACGGTATCACATGAGTTGTCCCAGAAATTCAATATATTTTGTTGTAAGGCTTACATCTTGAGTATTACGTCATTCAGCAACTGTTTCAATTATTGCTTGATTCCTCGAATTCTACTCCTGCTGTTTTACTTCTGTATAATTTTTCTTTTTGTTAACAGGCCCTCAACATGAAATAGTTAATTGAAAACATTGCCAACTCCCATTTTAATTATTCAATACAGAAAATAAGAAAGAGATGATCAAGTAAAATGAAGAAATCATAAATTTAGAGGAGGAGGTTCAATATCTTACCTTCCACCTAACTCGTTTTCCATTTTTACTCTGAAAAACCCTGAAGTACATCAGCTTATCAGTAAACAAATATATGCAACACTGACTACGTCTTGACTAGTGCCCTTTGTGAATAAGTTTATTATGTATAGAAACATTCTTCAAAAATACTTAAACTGTAGATGCTATTCCTCACCAAGAAACAAATAAAAGTTGTATCAGTATCACACAAAAGCAAATTTTCTTTCTTGTACTGTGAGTCAAACAGACATCGAAATGAATCTTTAAATGTGATATGGGTAACTAGCAGGGATTACACAGCTAGAGACTACTTAAGTAAGCAAGTTATACCAGTTTAACTAATTCAACCTGGTTTCAAATTTTTACTGATGAATAAATAAGCCATATAATTTATAATAGGAGTTGTTTTTTTATTAATAATAACTTAAAAATTCAAAAATAAAAATAAAACGTTCATATACGTACTTACATAAAACTATTAAAATAGAAAAATAACAAAATAATGCCCTTAAAAATCACAAAACAATACTAACAAAGGCTTTAATTTATGCAAATTCTTATTTTACTACTTTCGTTGATTGATTAAAAAATGACCATGGAAATTAAAGAGTGTTAAAGGATTTATTAATCATGTCCTTATTTTTGGACAAAAAAAATTATTAAAAATAGAAAAAAACACTTAATTATAAACACTTAACTTAAAAACATTTAATTGCTACTGATCTCAGCTTAATTGTAAATAATGTATTTAAAATTTTGTTCTTCGATTTGTATAGACCCTACCAACTAAAAAAAACATATTCACACATTTTTTTATGTTTGAGAAATAGGTTTTAGGCAGATATTTATTTATTGTTAATTCCGTAACATTTTCCTCATACTTCCTGATTTTCTTCTTCGTCCCTTTATTAATATCAGAGTCATCTTCTGTAAAATAATCTATATAATAATACTTGTCTGATACTTTAATAATGTCAGTTTTTTCAGCTAATGGAATAAATTTTCTAGAAAATTTTGTGCAAATGGTCTCTGAATTTGTAAATAAAGAAGTTTTACTAATCCCGTGTCTCTTTTTTCAGAGAGTTCGTGTCTTTACTGTGACTAATAACTTGCAACTAATTTTAGTGTTTTCACTTGTAGCATTTACATTTGTTTCAACAGGAGTTTTATTTTTATGTAATATATCAGTAACTTAAGTATACGATATACAACGTACAGTTGGTTAAATATTGGAGATATTTGACTAACATTTTTCATAATAACAGTACCATCACTTGTTGATGGTTCTATATCAGTTGCTAAATCCGAATGAAAAAATATTCTCTCTGGGAAACTAGTTTTAACGTTGTCTTAATATTACAAGAACTTGCTAAAGGAGTTAACCATAAATCAAGATCTTATTCATGAGTGTAAACTTTTATCTTCTAATATTTACTATTTTTCTTGTTATTCCTTTCATTTAGAGTTATAGAAGAAAAATTATATCATTCTTCGTATAACGAATTCATTTACAGCTTCACGTTTAATAATTAATGCTATAAATAAACGAGATTCACTACTCAAGAACTATTTTAAGATAATTAATAATTAAGTTTTTGCAACAATTCTCGCTGAACCCTCTTTTTGTAAAACTATTAATAGATAACACACACAATTGTATCTAGGCAGCAGGCCTAGATACAATTTCTTCGAGATTACTCCTTTTTCAAAAAGTTAAAGATGGTAAATTTGCGTAATTTGTGTTTGTCTGTAAAAGTCTTTCATGGATTGTGTTTAAAGGACTTCTGAAACTACTCTTGGATGAACTTTTGCAAGTTCAAATTTATTACAGTATAATTATAATGTGCCTTATCTATCTTTTCCTTTTTGAAATCATTGCAAACATCAGTTCATTTGAAATAAAAAAATATGTAAATAAAAATACAAAAAATATTTTTTAACTGTATGAAAATCACTATAATATCATATGAATAAATACTGTGCCATGAAATAATTAGTTCGGATATTTGTCATGAAATTTATCTAAGTATAAGGAACATCTATTAACGTAGACAACGAAATAAGTAAATTCTTTTATTTATTAAGGCCTGAAATTTGATGGTCCACTACACCTACAACATGAGTGCACACACACACAATGTACTTATTATCTTGTCAGTGTACTACGTGTTCTGCATATTATCCCCTGTATATAACCTTGCGTATTTTTTGAATACATTAAAATCATTATAGTGGTTTTAGTTTTTTAATACATAGTTTCTTTTTAAACAATCGTTTTTAAAAACTTACAGATCCTTGAAAATAATCTCTAGGAAAATCTAATGATGCATCATCAATACATCTATTAAAATTGTTATGAAAAAACAAGTTTCTTATCTTACCTTCTTCTCATATTACCCAGGAATTTACCGAAAACGAATAAGCATAAAATATCAATAGCGTTCCGCTAAAAATATGAAGACTACTGGCAGAATAAATACTGCATAAGATCTTAACCTTCTAAACTATAAGGTAGTAGCCCCAAAAAATTCTTTTTAACTATAAACATGTTTTTTTTCCTTTTTAGTGTTCAAATTATACAGTTATCTTAAGACATTTGGACTATTCTAAATTAAAATGATTTTATTACTAAACACATAAATGAATATATCTTATAAGGGTAACACAATATATTGTTAAATTATAAGAAACAGCTTTTATTGCGTAGAGTTATTAAAAGTAATTAATTAATTGAAGTTAAACATTTTACTACTCTTCAAATAATGCTAGAATGTGTAAGATGTCCCTTAGCTTGATTAATCCTTATTTGAGTTAATTTTAAATATATATTATGTTTTTAAGCACCCTGTGTAATCCTAAACGATGCTCAAATGACTATGCTTATATATTGCATTATTTGCTCTGTTATTACTCAGAAGCGAGATAAAAAAAGTTTAAGAATTTCTAATTTAGATAATTTTTCTCAGAGTTTTATTTAGCAATTCTCTCTCCTAAAAATTGGGTTTCTTAAATTTAAAGGAAAAGGGACTTTGAAAATACAGAATATTTTTAGCAGACATTGGTTATTTTTGAAGTAGATACGGTAAAAGTAAAATAATAATAATAGTAACATTTATCTGATTGCCAAGAAGTATAAAGTTTTTCACACCTTTTGGGATCGAAACTTTATTAATATCGAAAAATATTTTCTTTATGCAGCTTCGTCGAAAAGTATTAGTTATGTTATATTGATTGCAATGTCACTCTAAATGTATATGGAACTCAAAGTATTTATCACAAACTATTTATCATGTGCTTTTGCCGCTATCCGAAAAGAAATTCCGAAGTAACACTGGAAATATTCGATGTTATTTCTGATGATATACACATTTAGTCTTTAGAAAAAGAAGTTCATGACGTTAAAACTAATAAGGTTTCTTTAAAAAAATAAAATGTACTTGTAAATAAACACTACAAGAGCAGTTAATATAAGTGCAATTAGTATGTAAATTAGACTTTCAGATTCGTTTATTATGTTTTTCCTCACTTGTGAGCACTGTGTCAATGAATATTAAAATGCTTATTTGGTAAATAATATATTTTCTGTCAGATCCAAACTTTCTCATGAGAAATTATTATTTATTAGGAAAAAAACAAATATATAATATATATGTCAGGATTTACAAATTAAATATGGCTCAAGAATTTTTTATTCAAAACAATATTTCTGGCTAAGAAATCTTGAATATGAAAGACATATTGTTAAACGTTTTGACTACGTAATTCAGTAAGACTGTTTATTTAAATATATATACTGCACTATAAAGACTAATGATTGCATGACCTGAATCACACACACACATTACGTTATTTATAAATGTATTTCAGAATTCTTTATTTCTTGTATAATATAACTTTAAACAATATTTGTTCTCGGCTTCAAAATAAATTTTACAGCACTCTTGCTATAAGCTATACAGTTTTGAAAACTATAATTTCTTGAAAGCATGTTTTTTGTGTGATTAAGTGGCAATGAAGAAAACAAAAAATTGACTAGATATTGTCAATTTATTGTATAGAGCATTTGGTGAGGGAAGTAGAATTTCAAGTTTTGCGTATGACACTATAATTTTTAATTTGTATCAGAAATTGCAAAAATCTATGTCTGCTACGTTTCTTTCTTGGTATCTTTAGGGGGGGATATCAAGTTTTCTCTAAAATCTGAGCTATTCAGATTTGGTTCAGATTTTAATAATTTTTCGATGTTTTTTAACTGTACATAAACTATAAGATTATAAGACCTATAAATGCAGGACCTGGTGTGTGTCAGTATATTATTTGAATATGCATATAAGGGGGGGGGGCAAGTTCACGAAACAAAATCTGTACATCAGTAATGTTAAAAATAGGCATTTTAAGGAACATTTATAAAACTTTTATGTAAAATAATCTCCAAAATCATTACTGAATATTTTGTGAAGAATAATACATATCCTAACTATAGATTTTATTATTATGTGTTTGTGTGTGTGATGGTTAGAGAGAGTTATTTATCAAAAAAATGCACTGTGCTTTCCCCCAAAATATTGAAATTTCATGATGTTAATAGAAAGCTAATTTTGAATATTTTTTTGTGAAAATTCTCTTAATCACAGTATGTAATTGAATAGAATTTTCTTAATCAGTTATGAAACGTTATAAGCACGCGTGCGGGCACACACACACAAACACAGTTAGGCTCTCTAGTTTAATTTTTCTTCAATCGTAGTAACTTTCTTTACCGCTTTCTGTAGTTTCCGTTTTTCGAACTGTATAAAAACCTGAAGATGTCACTTATATTGAATGAACAGAAGACTTATTGTTGTGTTCTCTTGACCATAAGAGAGTAAATATCCTTCAACACACTCCAATTTTTAACATATCCAATAGCACACTAGCATATTTTATAAAAATGTAAAAACTGAACAATGTGTTCGTTGTCAAATTCGTGAAATTATCCCTATAATATATTTGCTATAAAGAAAAAGAAAAATTTCCTGCTGATTCTTATATTATATCCGTGAAAAAGGAACGTTATTAATTGCTATTTTTTTTTATCTAGAACCTTATGGACTTCTCGGTAAGGAATTTAATCTAATGCTTGGTAACAAACCCACTTTGCAATTTTTCTAAAGATTTCTACAGTTAAACTTATTTTTAATTCTACAATTCTATAATAAATTTATTTTATTGTGATAATAAATAAACAAAATTAATTCCATTTACCCAACTGGTTAAAGTAGATATTTATTTACTAATACGTTTAAGTAAATATGTGATTTTTCAAAATTACGTGTACATGGAATGCAG
The DNA here is from genome assembly GCA_019973975.1 of Trichonephila clavata. Classification (NCBI taxonomy): domain Eukaryota; kingdom Metazoa; phylum Arthropoda; class Arachnida; order Araneae; family Nephilidae; genus Trichonephila; species Trichonephila clavata. The sequence continues at coordinate 45,078 of BMAO01032371.1, read as the reverse complement.
ATACTTTAATATCAGTGGTCTTCAAACTTTTTCAATTGACTAGAACTATAAGGTGTTAACATGGAGGCACATTTCCCACACTCCTACTTAGAAGAAAATATGCCGTAAAATCCGGTATGTAAGACAGATTTTTGTCACAAAAAGATAAGATCGAAATTTAAGGGTGCACGTTATATGCCGGGTATAAAAACGATAGCCTTAAAAATAACAAAAGAGATAAGCATAAGAAATTGTACTCTTTCACATATCGAAACACTGTTTATTTAAAAGAAATAATATGCCTTACGAACTAAAAGTGTTAAGTTCTAGAAGTATACTATTTTTTCAAATGCTTGGGATAATATCTCGAATAAATGACTTCAAAACATAAAATAATTGCATACAAACATTTCAGAATTCTTCGTAAAACAGGGTGCGCGTTTTACGGCGAATTTATATAAACATTATAAAACGCAGTTTGAAAATGTAGATGCGCATTATACACCATTGCACAAAATACGCCTGATTTTACGGTATCTTAAAATAATATTTAAAATAAATCAACATGTTAGAGGTACTTTATATAAAGGCAATTAAAAAAAATACTGTAGTTTTTATTAAAAACTTTTTAATTTAATTTTATAATATAATTTACTTATTATAATACTCATTTGTGAGCTACACTTTTATTTTATTTAGTAACTGAGTTATGTACTTGCATTTTTTCAAACAAACTGTGGTGGTCTATGTCTATATTAAGACTATATCTGCAATCGCATAAGATGTTCTGCATTTAATTTGTTTTCATACTTTGTTCGTATAACAACTCATGTCGCGAACATTTTTAACATAAATACATTGTTCTGAATGGTATTAAAATGTGTTTAACTGTGTGAGAAATGATGTGTATTAAATTTAGAAGATATTTTCAATTAGGTTTTAGAATCGAATTCGTTGATATGTTGTTATCTGTTATAGGCGTCTTTTTCCAAAAATTCAAAATTTGAATTTGCCATTAGAATTTTTTTAGTTTTTTAATGCATAGCACTAACTAGTATAAAATTATTTCGTGGAAACCGGGATAGTAAAGGATAAAATATTCAAAATCTACTATGTAGTATATATATGGCAATAAAACGTTTCAATATTATTTTACTATAATATAATAAAAGTTTAAAAAGTGCGAAAAAATAAAAATGTAGTATGTATTAATATAATTTTCTCAGTTTTAATGAATAGTATGAGCTTCAAATACTTGTAATTATACAAACTTCAATAAGAGCATAAGTACATTTTGCATACGCGTTTTTGATTTTCTTTTCGATTTTTTATTTTGACTTGGGGAATCCCTGGATATGTCTTAAGGTTCCGTGGAACACAGTTTGAAGAAAACTGCTTTATATTATTTTGCAGAAATCTCAAAAAATATTAAATTTGCCTTATACATTATTTGACCCCATTTACAAGGTTAATATAAAGTACAAAACATAATCATTCTACCTCTCTGCATCATATTAACACTAGAACGTACGGAATTTCTATTACCTTTAAATGTCCACCGGTGTCGTTTCGAAGCCGTGATACAAAATACATAAAATTAATTGTAATAACTAAATAATATTGCAGGAACTACTTTTCAGTAGGGTTTAGTTATATGACTTTTAAATTTTACTTTATCTAATTATCATCTATTATGACCCTTTATACCATAAAAAATTGACGTTGACAATGTTTCGCGAAGCTTGTTGGACCACTGCTTTGTGGCAAAACATTTCGAGAGTCGCAAATATGTTAAGAATATTACTATTATGCGGTATTAATTCAGTTCCATCTCTAGCGACATATATATCAGGGTTTATATTGGAATATTAGCAACTTAATCTGAACTTCATTTTCTTTGCAGTCACTTTCAGTCAATCTTATGTCTCCATAGGAATCTATAATAGAACAAGATAGCTCACGATCATCCGATTCATTCTCAGAAAGCTCTAGCAAGAAATTATCAATTTCACCAGGGCTTTGACCTTTCTATGATCCATCGTTTCGGGGTGTCTACTTAGCACAAAGTTCAGAAATCAAATGAATTTTTTATAAGCAGTTAAGCTAATGCTATGTAACAAAACACTTAAACACAACACCTTTAGCATAACTGACTCATTTCCGCTGTGAACCCAATACCATTACATTCAAGGTCAAATAAATATGCAATATTACTTTCGCAAGTTTGTTTTACTAATTGTATCTACTTAATGAACTATCTTTTGCTGAACGACAGTTAATTTTATGATAAATTGCCTTGGTGTCTAAACAACATTAGCGGATGCTCTATGTATATTTAGATGTAAAATTTCTTTTAATTAACTAAGAGCCACAAAACATTTTTCTGTGTAAAAACCATGGAAATTGATTAAAAGTCAGGAAAAATGTCAAATTATCTGCAAAAATGCGGAAAGGAGTACAAACTAAACAGGCTCCAGTGTCCAATCAACACCAATAGACGTTCTAGTGTTAAAAACCACTTATAGGTACATGTTAATTTTAGTTTGTACTTCCTATACCGACAATGTTTAATTGAGCTTTTTTATGTACATTTTTCGCAGAAACTGTTAAATATAAAAACTTAAAATTTTGTTTGTATATCAATGAGACTTTTATATTTATACGGAAGTGAGATTTTTCAAATATATTGTTAAGTTTTTTACAAAAACATGCAACGTAAAAGTATCACTATGAATTTTTTTGAAAATTGTCATTTTTTTTTTACGATAACAGTTTTGTGGCAGAAAATTTTGGGAAAATTTCAAAACCTCACTTTAGTATATTTAGCTATATATCAGCTATGTTCAGTGAAAATAAACGTTTACATTTATACAGCTGAATCTGCGAAAAAGGTACACGCAGTTTTAAAAATATCATTTTGAGAAAATTGCATTTTTAATGTAAAAAGTCACTTCATCACAAAAATAATGAATTACAATAAGTATTGGTCCCATTTTGTTAAACTTTGGTATTTTCTCCATACATTTTAATAAAAAAAAGAAACAAAAATGTCTTAAATTGCCCAAAAAATACATACATACCCGTTATCAGTTTTTGTCTAACGAGATATTTTGTAACATTTACGTTAATTTTCTCAAAATATGTATCAATATTTGAAGGATTTTTGCTTCGATGCATTACAAACATCAAAATTGAGCATAAAGCACCATAAATATAATGTGAAAATGTATCAATAGGGTTTGGGAATGAATTTCTTATTGCATTTGAGAACGCATGATTATACGATATTTCGAAAGTTTTCATTGGGTTTGTGCTTACATGTGAAGATACAAATTTCTAAAACTTTTAAAATTCAAAAGTTTCTCTAAACTGGACCAATACTTTCAAAAATTTCCCAAAATAAAATTTTTTTTTTAATGTTTTTAAACATGAAATTTATGAGTTTTTATGTATATAACAAATTTCACTAGCAAAGACAAAGGGCGTCGCATTTAAGCTAATTCAAGTACCTTTCATAGAGAAATTCTTTAATACTAAAGTTTAAAAATTTTTCTGTACAATAAATAAACATTTATATTTGTACTAGAGTGTAATTTTTCAAATGTATTGATTGGTTTTTTTCAAAAACATGCAATGTAAAAGTATCCTTATGAATTTTTCAAAATTGTCATTTTTTTATGATAACTGTTTTATGGCAAAACATTTTGGGAAAATTTCAAAAAGCTAACTTCAATATATATATTTATATATAAGTTAATTTCAGTAAAAATATCATTTGCATTTATACTGTCGATTCTGAGAAAACAGTACACGCGGTTTTGTTTCTGTGTGCAAAATCGTTTTTAAAGAAATTAAAGACTATGCAATCGAAGTCTGACCCCGATTTACCGAACACCTATGTAACGAATTTCTTGATTGTATCCATTTTTATCTTTTCCTGATTAAAATGAAGGCAAAAATCCCCTATTTAATGAATAATAAACCCCTATTTGATGAATTATTTCAAGATCTGGAAAAACAATTTTTATAGTTTTTATTACAAAAAATTGTACTTTTTTTCAAATGACATTTTTTTCCCTCATAAAAAGCGACATTTTTTTTAGCAAATTTCGAAGCGAAATGGTTCAACCCCTTACTAACTTTTCGTATGCAGACGAGTTATGAGTGTAACCTAAATGGGAAATTTATGAATACAAAACATTAAAAAAAAAAAAAAAAAAAAAAAAAAAAAAAAAAAAAAAAAAAAAAAAAAAAAAAAAAAAAAAAAAAAAAAAAAAAAATTTGGAGAGTATAGAATTTAAAATAATAAAATCTATGAAATTCTTAAACAAACGAGAAAGAAAAATGGTTAGAAACATCATAAAAAATGTGTAAATTCTTGTTGTTGCCGTGTATAACAAAATGCACAGGTAGAAACGATGATTAAAATAATATAGTGTCAAAGACGTGAATCACTGTCTTGGCTATGTCGTCGGCTTCGTCTATGTATAAAGTGGCCATGCTACAGTCAATGTCAATTTTGAAAAGGGTACTCGCAATGGAAGGGTAGCTAAAAAGTGTTTGGGATCCCTCTGCGTACACGGGCAGTGCTTGCACTCCACATATGTTTTTATCTGTCATTCATGATCTTCACACCTTTGAAGTGTTTTGTCCTTAGTCTGGGTATGGGCGTCGAAAATCACGAAATGCTTGTGAAATCCGTACTGGCTATGATTGATATGATACCAAATCTTGAAGGATTTCTTGCAATTGCTTCTCCAGAATATCATTAATATTTTAAAACACAGGGCTACAATTTAAAACAGCTTAGAAATTGTTAGTCATGAAAAAAAAAGATATACCGTATAAAGCGCACCTATACTTTCAAGCTGCAATTTTTAATTTTTAGTTATATTCACCGTATAACGCGCACCCCTTTTTCCCATGTAAACCTGAAATGTACCAGCGCTATGTTCTTAAGTTTTTAAGTCATTTATTCGAAAATATTATTCCAAGCTTTATGAAATAGTATAATTCAAAACAACAACCCTATAAACTCATAAAGAATATCATTTTCTTTTAATGAACAGTATTTTGATATATGTAGAAGTCCAATTTTTTTCTATGTTCATCTTTATTTTTAAAGTTATCAGTTTTATACCCGGAATCTGTAAATTTTGATATTATTTTTTGTATTAAAATAGCGCGTTATACGCCGGATTTTACGGTAATTTGTTTTATACATCTTTTTAACTTTGAATATTCTGTTAACTCCTTAGATGTTGATGATACGTTTGCAGTTCGTATACTCATATATTATAAACATAATTACACATTCAATAATACAAAAAAAATTCAAAGCAATAGATAAAATTGTATATAAGAAGTTTTTTTTTACTTATAATCAAAACATTTAAGTAAATTAGGCATATGTGTATATTAATTTGTTGTTAATTTTTCTAAATAAACCATGCCAATAATGGACGGCATTTTTTGTGTTACATATAGATTATTTGATTATTTTTTCCACAAATTATAATGAAATTAAATCAATTATTTACTTCCTACCCTGATTAACCTAACGTATTAAAAAGTTACTAGAACACAAACAAAATGAATTTTGAGAATTGGATTTACTAAGAATTGATATTAAATTACTAACAATATTTCTGATATAACTGATAAAAGAGATACATTTATATTTGAATAATAATTACTGTTAAATTTAGATAATTTTTATATACATATGCGAAAGCAATATTTGCAAAGAACATTGAAAGGATGAAATTTATCCAAGCGTGGAATTTACATTAAAAAATGAGCATGATATTGTACATTATTTTCTAATTTAGCAAGTTAATACCAGGCGTAAATATAAAAAGCCTCATATTTCAATTAATTTATCTGTAAAAGTCCTCAAGCAGAATTTAAGATTTGATTCAGACTGATCATTGCAAAATTCCAGAATTTTTAAGGAAACATTTCACACAAACTCGCAGGCATGCACAAACTCACAGATTATATTTATGAGCTTAGAATAATTTGTAACCATTTTAGATACAATTATGTATTATAATAATTATTATAATTATAATTCCATAAACTTATTATGTCAGAGCGTAAGAAAAATTATACCAAAATCGAGAAAAGGATATAATTTTTTCCACATTAATTTGTTTAATTTTCTTGTTTTCATTCCCTAGATTAAACAAGAACAAACTCGAAAAAAGGCTTCTGTAAGAAGAAAGTTTGTTATTTGTTTCTTTGCAAAAAATATGTGTTCATATTTCTCAGACATATTATAGTTACATAATTAATAAATCATATATATTTGTATTTTATGATTACTAAATTAAAATTTGCATCAAATAATGTGACGCTGATAATAATATTTATTCATCGCTGCAGTTTCCGTTGACACTTGTTTTCTTTTTAAATATCTGAAATTAGTAACAGCTTTATTGGATATAAGTTTCCATGGAAACGGGAAAGGTAACAAACGAATTATCTTATGATAAACTTCTCCCTCCAAAAAAGTGATTTATTAAAAGGCCTAACGCTCTCTAAGAGACATATTTTGTTTCATAATATGTATACAAAAAAAGAGAAAAAATTTTTTTGTTCATTTAAAAAATATTAAAGGAAAATTGTTATATGTTAATTATAATTTCTTTTATATATTGGAGATAAAGAATTTACTCTGCTAAAGGTACAATAAAAGTTGAAAAATATGTAAAATATCTATTAACATTTTTTCACTTTTAGATCTTATCATTTAATTTAATAAAGGCTTCAAAAGTATTTTTATCATCTAATACAAGAGATAAGTATCTTTATTAAAAATTGTATTTAATATAAATTTTTCCGAAAAAACTAGTCTTTTTTTGTTTTTAAAATTGCTCTAAAAATTCATGTTTTACACAAGATCACCGTCTTTTTAGAAGAAACGTAAAATATAACATATTTTTCTTAATACTTGTAATTTTAAATATACTTCTAACGCAACACTTTGAATGACGTATGAACGTGTTAAATGTATAAGAAAACTCGAATATTACCATTTTACATATTAAAACCATTAAATTTCATATACACACCCAATGTGATATTTATTACAAAAAAAAATAATTTGCATCCAACTATGTAATTGCTTAACCTACTCTATTCTATCAACTTTTAATATTTTACTAATAAAAGAACTCTTGTGTTCATAAACTATAAAATTATATTTATAAATTATCTAAAATTTCAAAATAACTTTGTTGATAGGAAAAATCAATGAGTTTTTTTTTTCGTTAAAGATTTTATATGCAGAAACAGTAACACATGATTGCTTTGCAGTAGGACTATGTACACGAATTTTCCTAAGCGAATTAAACCTATCTAGCTATAATTTCTATGTTTTAATGTAAAGGCTGTAGCTTGAAATTGAGTTTAAGTTTGTACATCCTAGTCTTCAACTAAGAATGGCAGGTACCTTATCATTTTGGTAATTTTCTGGGACATGCAATGGGAGAGAACTTGATTTAATTACTAAGAAGTATCTTTCAATAATGCAAGAATTTCTTCTTTACAATAATTTTATGTTGTATGTGATTTCAAAGGAGTTACAGCTGTGTCAACTTAGTCTCTTGTCCCATTTTAAAATATCGCTGTTAATTTCTCTCTCAAAGTAGTGTTAAGAAGTTTCTTTTTCTTTCAGAGCAAGTTTGACTCGATCGTTAAGGATGTTTCAATATGTTAACTAATTGCACATATTATTCTTTTATTACCTTTTTTTGTAAACTTAGTAATGATATTTAACTTACTTATGATGCATTGCAATTTAATTTCTTGTTTTGTTTTACAATGATTAGTAATATTTTGTGTGATTACAATAATTTTCATCTAATTCCTCCTCTATTTTCGAAATTTTACTGGATATATATTTTTTTATTTTTTTTTTTTATTCCAATTTTTAGTATTTAATATTGTATAAATTTTTTTGTACCTATTTGATGTTTGTTTTATAGTATTATATTACAACAGTATTACATTTCGCTTATGGTACACATTACTAAAACGAAATACAATATTAGATCACATGTTTAAGTATTAATCATCCATTTTTCTGTATATATTTTTTTTTTCTCTATAACTAATGATCATGTACAGAAAAAATCCCAAAAACAACCAAGATTATAATAATGTAGGAAATCAGATAATTAAGAAGAGTAGGATGTGTGTGTGTGTACTGTGGGCTTTCAAACAAAAGAAACATGTGTTCTCTCTCTCTCTCTCAATACCTTTTTATTTCAAGTTGTACTTAGAATTAAAGAAATATTTATTCAGAGAGAGATGTATAAAATATATAGACAAGGAAATAAATAACTGAACAAATGTGTTTTGCATCATTTTCCTTATTATTCTTTTTGCTAATTATTGTAGAACATTCAAAAATGTATGAGCTTTGCGTAATTTTATCCAATTTTCGTAGTACCAACATTTACTGCATTAAAATCGTTCAAAGGTTCATCGGTCTATTCTAATAATCTTAATTTACTAAACTAATTGTCTTCAACTAAAAAAGAAATAATATGTTATTACGTAAAATTAGTAACAAACAATGAACTTTTCCATGTTGAAGTTTCTATAGCATAAGCTACTTTTTAGAGTGGAAAGAACATTGGATGATATTAAATAACATATTCTATATGTTGATTATATCTGATTAATTAGACTCATATCTATCAACTAATATCTTTGAAACTTTACCAGGTGAATTCAATTTAGAATACCAAAATAATATTTATTTTTCAATCTATTTATTTATTTATTTTTTATTTAAGGTTGTTTTATACAAGATTTTATGTATCTTTTTTCTTAAAATTTATCATTTCATTATTTCTTACAAAATAAAGATGTTATCCATTATTAAGTATAACGTTACAGTAAATAATACAATTGTGTAATATTTTTTGGTTCAAAATTAATATTAAATGACTAAAGATTGTTCACTTTCATGTTAATAATTCAAACTGTTTTTGAGTATAAAACATTTGTATTTCTGATAAAGTCATCTTCCTTGAAAAAGGCTTTAAGGTAATTTCAATTGTAAAATAAATGTTAAAAGAGCATTTGCTATTTAACTTTGTTATGATAACCAGAAACAGACTAATGCAGTTATTTGTAAAATGAGCATTGGCGCACTGTGTAAGAGCACTGTGTATTTATGATTAATAATCCTTGTTTTGACTGCAATTCAGACCAATATCTTCCAATGTTATTCATCTAAACTTTAAAATAAAATTTTAACTGCTGCGTTTGTGTGTGTGTGTGGTAGCACAAATTCAAAATAAACTTCACCCAGAAAATCGAAAGGAAAACAAATCAATGCTTTAGATTTTTACAAATTTATTCCTGAGGTCTTAGATACGCGACTTATAGTTCTATTTATGTTAGTATGAGTAAGTAATCAGATCCTCAATATAATCACTTGTAATGCCATTCTGCAAACATTATTTGGTCATATTTTACATATATGATAACCTTTTAAAGATTTTAAATAACTGTTACAATTGGTCAATAGAATACATTTGAACGCTACACGTTTTTAGCCAAAATATTCCATGATCATTTACAGATTTCACGACATTTTATTTTTTTCATTTGATATCTTTCTCGAAATTGTTGTTCAATTTTCTCGGATAAGAGTGGTGATTTTTCCTTATTTACTTTTATGCGGATGTCAGATACTATTTGGTCAATTTTTTGCTATATTCATACGCCATTTAAATTCTTTTAACCATGGCAAATAATTCATTTACAAGAATATAATCGTATTATAAGGAGTCTTCCATTTTTGCTCCATTTCTTCTAGAAAAAAATCTTTCTCTCTCTCACTTTATATATTTATATTGTTCTTCGAATTAGGAATTTCGCCTTTCGCTGTTATGTAGGATATTTATATATAATTTCATCATCATTTATTATATATATTCAAATTTACTATTCACACACACACACATTTTTAGGATAATGTAATGAAACAAAAATACAAAAAGAAATGAAATTTGACATGCTTAGTTTGAATGTCATTGTAATTTAGTGAAACAAATAAACAATGCATAAAAATAAAATTTGTTTCATTTACTGAAAGAACACAAAATAAAAACAGCAAGAAGCTAGTCTACCTCAGCAAGCAAAAAATGTCGTTTGGTTTGGAGTATGACCCATTAATTCTGCAATATAACCACCACATAGATCTTTCTAGATATGAAGGAGTGTAGAAAAATGGTGTTGACAGATTCCGCCATTTTTTCAGCAGAATGGTTTTGAGCTCAATAATGTCTTTTGATGGAGGCTGAAGAACTGAAATCCTTTTTAGTACAGCTATTCATCAAGTTTATCCAATTACAGCATAAACATGCTCAAATGTATTTATATCTGAAAATCTTTCTGATCATTACATATACTTGATTACTTCACTTTCAGCTCTGATTGATGTGGCTTCGCATAGTAATGGTACACATAATTTTATTACGTCACACAATTACAGACAGAAATCGGTCTTTTGTAATAATTGTCATTCTCGATCGACATGTTAGAACATGCACATGAATATTTCCATAGGTTTTGTATCATTTCTACTGTTCGGAAATAACGTAAGTCACTAAATATAGTCATCCATTTTCTAACATTCCAGAAATTATACTTTCTTGAGTCATTTGCATTCCTTGATCCATAGTTAATACTTTTGCAATAGTTGTAATATACACTAGATAAAGACTTGCAAACAAATAGAATTCCAAATGCACATTCGTATCACTTAACCTATTACTTCCATGGTTTGATCACGTCACTGAAAAGAAATTGCATATACACAATAGTTGATGAACTCCAATAAATTACGTATCCACAATATCAGGCATGTTTATTTTATTTAATATCTCCTTTTGTTTCTACAATTTCCTAATAACACTTAACTTTTAGACACTAGTATTTTAAATAAACAATTATTTTTTTCTAACGTTATCAAAAGCAATTTGAATCTAAGACTGTATGACGTGTGGATAACAACAATTAATTTATCATCTAGCAAGAAATGTAGCTATGTTCACCAAGTAATAAAAAATAAAAATTTTCGTATTAAAATGGAAAGAAACACATGTCAAATTTTAAGTATACTGTTGTTGCTCAAAATAAAAAGTAATGCTTACAAAATTAAATTTTATTTATGGATTATATAAAACAATGTGATATTATATTTCTATTCGAACAATTAGTCATATATATTCAGTATAAAATGCAAGTCTTAAATGTGAGCAGAATAGCAGTTTTTAAGTAAATCTAAAACAAAATACCAAACATTGTTATTTCAGAATACTTTGTTTGGATTTTGTTTAATATTGTTTTTTATAAATATTAATTAAAAACTGACTAGTATGCGTAGCATTTTACAAAATTAATGAATAAGCAACCCTTTTAATTAAATTATAATACCTGGTGCATGAGGACTTTGAATTCAGATATAATTGCACTCAATTTTTTTCTCTATCAAATTAGTTGTTTATATGAAGTTTTTTGCTAAAAATTATGGTAAACAAAGTAGAAAAATAATGGCATTATCTATAACAATGTAAATTCCATGCTTTTGGAGAAACAACTCTATCTTTAATGTATTCGTAAAAAGCAAGGTCCATTCAGCTTGATAGATCAACTCTCCTTTATTGTGGTATACTAGTTTACTCTGTATTTGGTATACAAAAAGTTTGACTGTAATGTAAAAAATTCCTCAAGTATTTCATAGATTCACATACAAAAAATTAACCATTTTTAATGAAAAGACGGGTACTTTTACTAAATATATATAAACAAAAATCAGGAAAAATTTCAGAGAATTGACGAATGATATACAAATGAAATAGTTTTCAAAGTATGCAAAACACCTTTCTTTGCTTAACTTTTGTTTTAATTTATTTAGGGTGAAAAATTTTCCGACAATTTTTTGATATATACGTACATTCGATTTTAAAAGAATGAGTTTAAGTTTAATATATGAAATTAAGAACTTTACGCTAGGTATATGCATTCATTACAGGGATTATCTAACCTGAATTTTATCAGAAAATTCTTTTAATTGACCCAGCTCCTTCTCACTAAATTAATCCAGCATTTTATAAGCAAATTTACGAACAACATTGGGTTATTTAAATGCAGAAACTTTTTTATTCCACACACACACAAGCTAAGGACACTACCTTTTAGTCACTTTCATAAATTGTATTACATTCTGAAAGCCAGAAATAAATACTAATGTAATATACTAATGTAAATATAATCACTAATATAAATATAGTCGAAAATCCTTGTACTTCATCTAAAAATATTTAAAATCCATTCAACGTTCTGCATTAAAAGGGTAAAGTAATATTTTTATCTCGAATAATATTTCTTTTTCAGGAATAAGGAGATAGATAATATACGTTGTAATTATCCATACGCAAATTGATAAAATGTGAAAGGCTCTATATGTTAAAGAAAACAATGCTCTCACGTTAAGATAATTTTCAAGGGACAATTCTTAAGGCACCATAAAATAATTAATCATAGAAAAAAGGCAACTGTCAAAGTACCCATTTGTTCCAATAAAAAATTATGCATTATAAAGACTGCAGAAAGACTACAATAAAAATATTTTCGAGGAAATAATCTAAGTATAATTTTACTAAACACACACACAATCAAGATAATTTTTTACTACTTTCAAACATAATTGAAGCGATTCATATTTTTCTAAAGTAATCTAAATACCCAGTCGCATATTTTTGTGATGGAGAAGGAAAGGTCTAAATCAAATCTTTATTAAAATACTTAGGGTATGTGATCATACCTCTCAATTATTTATTTAGCTGCTTATAAAACCCCTTTACAAACCTTAAGAAGTATAACTAACACTTTCTAAGTGTATAGAAAAATTTGAATTTCTTATGGTTGAAAAGTATTTTTAAATATAAAAACGAGAAATTACATAAAATTTTAAGGTGATTGAGGTGTATACAAATGAATATGTTGGAGAGAGAGAAAACTCAATTATGAGACAATTAATATAATTAATTACCACTTTAAATAGCTTTCTTCCATACATGCACATACACATATATATGGATTTATTTACTTTCATTTTATTATAGATTAATACCGTTCCTGGAAGTATGTAGTTAGAAACTAATATTGGGAATGAATATAAAGAATCAACTAAAAATCTTCCAAGAAAATTCGAAATAACTTTTTAAGTATTTTTCTAGTGATCTTTTTCATCATTAAAGTACTTGGATTAAAATAATTCTTAAAATAGAGTTTTATTCTATAAGAAATTGAAAGAGAAAACTTTTGGATTCCGCTTAATCATCTTTAGGATTTCCTTCAACGTAATGAGGAAGAAAAACATTCTTTAATAAAATCTGCGGTGACCAGTCTCTTTCTTTTGAAGAAAGAAACATCTTTGAAAAAAAAGTAAGTAACCGTTGGCAATGGAAAAATTCAGCTGATACTATTATACTCTAAATTGTCGGTTAAAAATATATTAGATTAAAAAATGAATGATTCATTCTGTATAACAGGCTTAGAATGAACAATTTTTAGATTTTAATATTTTTAATTAATTAATATATTATATATATATATATATTTCCTACTTTCATTAAATACTCCACAGCACACAAAACTGTCTTCTTAATACCAACATTGCCATGTATTTACTTTAATTTGTATCAAAAAAATACATTTAAATAAAAACTTCTAGTTCTTACTATGAACAGAAACTTATTTTAAAAGCAATATGTGTTCTTAAAACCTTAGAAAATATTAAGTATAATAACTTGCTATTTTTTGGGTTTAGTTAATGTATAATTTTAAATTAGTTCGTAAGGTATTTTTAAATCCGGGTGAAGTTATTATTTTTAAAATATATAACGTGAAAAATTAACATTTTATTTCTGTCGAGATACAAATGATTTTTTGTGGAATAAGGATTAAATTCCTGAGTCTACTTGAATATCACCTGGAACTCACGATCTTAGTTATTAAGTTATTTTGACCTTTTATGTGTTAACAAAACACGGCATAATTGTGGTATTTTTACAAACCGTTTCTCTTCAACACCTTTCTTACAATATATTACCTGAAATCAATTTTTAACATAATCAAATGCTTGAGAGTATTTTTAGGTATATTTGCTTTATCTCGCATCCTACTCATAAAAAAAACATGAAAACTTAAGAATTACGTTATATATGTAAAGGAATTCAAAAATTTATTAGTATCATATAGACTGTTTTTTTAATTGATGTGTGAAATTGATAAATATATCTTTTATTTAGTCTCATCTTTTCATCTTTAAAAATTCTATATTACCTTTACAAATTTTAAATTTTTAAGGAATTAACATTCCATCTACCTCATAAAAATTTCATGTCTCTTTTAAGATACTGCATATCTAATAAAATGTCATTTTGATTTACTAGCAATTAGTAATTAGATTTTCATACGTTTCGTGTACTTGAATCATTGAGCATTTTGACAGATCATGAACATTTCCAATTTCCTTTTTATTTACTTAACATATAATTCAAAGGTAGTTCAAAAAATTTTTTTGTAAGATATATAATGTTTTCAAAACTTCCCAAATAAAAAAAAAATATTGATCTTAAATTTCTAAGTTAGTAATGTTAAATTTAAAATTCTTTCAAATAAAGGATACCGAGTTTTTTAACGTCTTATTGATACTTATGTGTAACAGAAATGCAGCTTATCATAAATTTGCTATTTTATTCAACAATTCTCTTGAATGTTTAGATGACTTTTAAAACAATTTTTTAATTCCATTAAATATCAAGAGGACAATCAAGCTGTTTTGTAGTCCTAGTCCCCCCCCCTCCCCATGTAGCTTAAGTTTTTTTTAAAATTACAAATAGATTTGACTTTTTTCCAACCCCATTGCTCCAAATAAATGTTTCTAATAAAATTAATATACGAACTTACCAATTTGTTTGAAAGTTTCTAACAATTTAAAACTAGATTACAACATCTGTTATATAAGGTTTTAAGCTTTAACAAGTTGAAGATTTATTTATTAAAGACATTACTAGGGGTTCTGAAGATGCTTTGGTTCTAAATTTTTGTTTCGAAATGATGAAATTTAAGAGATTGCATAAATTATTTACTCTTATACAAATAGTCAACGACCCATTTTCTTCTTAAAAAATCATTATTCGTGTTAAATATCCAAACAGAAACAAATACTTTCTAGAATATATATATATATATATATATATATTCGTCTTAATATAAATTAATTCATTAACATGTAAAATTGCATTTCAAATTTTAGAAAAGTTATTTCAATTTAGATGAAAGTATTTTATTTGTCTGTATAACTATAACTACGTATTATTCACTGTTTCCATTCCTAAAGCATCTACCATCAGTATATTAAAATATGCTTTACGAGAAAAAAATTACTGTAATATTTCATTGACAAAGACTTAGTAAAAAGACAGTATCAGAATACATTGAATAAGCCGAACATTCCCATTATACTCAGAGAATCTTCGAGCACTTTCTTTGTCTCTTATGAATGTAAGATGCTTTAGATTAAAACTAAGATGAGAGACTGTCTTCTATTGTTGATTCCTGAGTACGTCAATCTCTAATACAGAAGTAGAATTAATGCTGAATATGCTGAATTTGGCTGAAGTAGTATTGGAGGGTAGATACAGAAATTGATTTTCTTTATCTTTCCTGATTTATCACTTTTATTGATTTCGCGTACATATGTTACAAGATGCAACTAAATTTACTTTGTTATCAAAACTAATTGTTTACGAATTAAAAAAAAACAAACTAGGGTTAGGTATTTTGGGTAAAAGTACTTTATTTAAAAGATTCATCTCTATTAATATTATACTTCTATTCAATATAATGCTGTGTAAATGCTATAAAGAGAGGCTAGAAACCCATTATTAAATTTTTATTTTTAAGAGAATTGTCTGATTTCTATTTTTAATGTAACATAAATAGTTGAAATTTAGATTTAAGCGAAAGTCTAGTTATTTTTTTTCCTTTTTTACGACTAAAAATAACTAAAGTGTGTCACTGTTCAGAGCTCAAACGAAAATGATAATAAAATAAGCGGTTTATTAAAAACTTTTCTAAAAAAAATTGACCTCTGATCGAAACAAAAGTTAGCAAATAACAGTATTTGTGAGAAATATTTTAAAATAATTAATGTAATAAAATGCATAGCCCCTACTTCGGAATTCATAATTACACCTTTTACTTTCACATGTTATCAAAATCTTCTCTTTCCTGGCATTGTTTGTTTCCCAAAAATTCCAAGTTATACAAAAGTTCTTTTTTTTAAATTTTTGTTATTAAATTATTGTTTTACTATATTTATATGTGAGTTTTTAATATAATTTGAATAATATAATAGTAGCTTCATTACAAAACTGATAAAATATTACATAAATTATTATTTTTATTAACATCAATTAGTGCTGACACTTCAAAATATTTTAATACAAACTGCTTGGGAAGAAGAAATGGGATAATGTTTATATAGTTTTAGTAATATTCTGCAAAACCACACGCACGCACTCAAACACACACAACCATTGTTTATTGTTGTTAGAAAATGTTTCAAATCGAAGGAAATTTATTTGAAATTATTCTATTCAATACCCATTTCAGATTCAATGAACATAATGCATTTTATAATCAAATCTCATTATAAATACTCCTTTCGAAATAGTATGTAAATCACAGGAATATACATTACACTTATAATAATAAAAAATATATTTTTTCAAACATTTAACAAAAGTTATGATTTCATATACCAGCAGCCAGGCATCCGTGTCAATATATTTTAATTTTCAACTCCGATTCTTTTTGAAGCTTTACTTCTGTTTAAATATGCAAATTACCTAACTAGAGAGATAAAATTTAAGCAAAGTACCGGAAAATATATGGTTTGCGTAGCTATGTCTTAAGAATTGTATTTTTTGTGTTTAAAAATGATTCACATTTTTATTTGGATGTAAATCTACAACGTCTGTAATCTTATAATATAATTCGCCGCATAACACGCACTCCCTTTGTAACGAATAAACCTGAAATACACGTGCGTAATGTTTTGAAGTCATTTATTTGAGATATTATTCCAAGTCTTATAGAAAAAATAGTGCACTCCTAGAATTTCTATCCCTTAAGTTCCCAAAGGAATTTTATTCCTTTTAAATAAAAAAACATTTCGGTAGAAGTCTATGGCTTTTTTTCTGTTCTCATCACACATTTTTACTTTTAAACCTCTCATTTTTATATCCAATGTATAACATGAACCCTGAAATTTCGATCTTATTTTTTGTGTTAAATGTGTTATACCCCAGATTTAGCAATACTTTTATTAATAGAAAAAATATGTAATTACTTGCAATTATCTATAAGTGTAAATAAAATATATTTCACATCGTACAAAATTTGATATACTGGTGACGAAAATTATTCTTAAATATTAATATTAAAATGTTTTGTTATGCCTATTCGGTATTTAATGTGTTTGAGAAGTTATGTAATGTTACATACCAGTTACTCACTATCGGTTAACTTTCCTTATAGCTGAAAGACAGTACTAATTTATTCTCTCTTGATTAATAACAAAATATTTTCCTCTTTCTAAATACATACTGTAACATATAATCTTGTAGTATAATCTTTTCTTTATTGCAAAAAATGCTTCAATGTAATTTATTTAAAACATTTTCTGCTCATATCATAAAATACGTTACATCATTTTATATAAATCGTTTTACGGATTGCAATATTTGAATACCGGGATACCGAATACCGATATTTTGAGCCATTTGTACAATTTAGTAATACCGGTATTCACAAGTTTAAATACCGTTTTTTTTTTGGTATTTACTTGAAATTTTTAAAATTGTGTCCACTATTTGTTCAGGGATAGCCAACATAGCAAAATAGTATACGTTTTTGCTTTTATGTCTCCCTAACGGCCGAAATTTATTAGACTGTAAATATAGAGTGGCATCGTATAATCAAGATAAGTGATAAAAATGTGAATTATCTAAGGAGGTGGGCTAAAGCAGTTTTATTACAGCTCAGAATGATACTGCGCACTCGCGATCTGATAGTAGTCTGATTTATAATCTGATATTTGTATCTCTGAAAACAAAGTTGTAGTTGTGAAGAAAGTGTATATTTTTTCGATATATTTTAAATTGGGGAGTATGTTATTCATACTGCATTTGCATATCATGCTTGCATTTACATATCTTCATGATTTTATAAAAGAAAATGAAAAAGTAGAAAAGAGAGTAAACAATTCAAATTTGATTGATTATAGTAAAATGTCTTAAATTTTTTTTACCTACAAACCTTATCCATATTTAGAAAAACTCGGTAAAGTTATCGAAGATGATTATGACACTAATGTCGATAGTGAAAAAGAATCCTTTGTTGATTAAAAATTAGAATAAGCGCAAACTAAAAAAAAATTAACAAATCGAAATAAAATACACAAAATAGCTATATCCAAAATCATTTTTTGAAGATGAGAGATTTAGAGGTAAATGCTTGGAAAAAGTATATCGTGTATTGCTAACAATACCACCAACTATCTTTGATGCCAAAAGAGCGTTTTTGACAGCTGGTAATTTTTACACATAATTACGTTCCAGGCTTAATGACAGTAAAATTAATGTGCATTATGTCTCTTAAGATCACATTTCAAATACAACAGACTGAATAGTGATATTTACACTTTTTTGGGATTGAAATAAATAAGATGTTCCTTTACTTTTTTGTGATTCTTTATATAATGTTATAATTTAAAAATTACAAATTAATTTTTTGGGATATTTACAATTTGTAACAAAACTGGCAAATAAAACAAAGAAAAACCTTAATTTTCTTTTTTTCCTAAAACTTCTACAACCGGTATTAAGATCTAAAATATACCGAATACCGGTATTGAACTTTTGGTCCGATATTGCAATCCCTAATTCGTTTTAAATAGGCATTTCCTCAATAAGATATTTGTTCTTTCTGGTAGGGACTGGTAAAAAAATTATTTCTGTACTTGGCTATTATTTCATACTTTCATCAAAAAATGTAAATAAATTTCATACAGCGTTTGGCTACACATTATAAAAAAAATCCTTCCATTTATGTATATCATCTCGAGCATCACTTAAATACTTATTTTGAAATTTCCAATAATGATATTTTAGATAACTCAGTATAATAATTTAAATAATTTAATCCTTTTATCATAGGTAATTATGGAGACTTAATATGATATTAAATATAATACATATACATTAAAAATTAAGACAAATTTAAAGTCAAATATTTAAGAGTTTTAATAGTCAATATAATTAGTAGCATAATTTATAAATATTTTTTTCAGTATATCTTTGAAATTCTATTTACTTAACAGATAAAAATTTTTCTTTAAACGAAAAAAAAATATATATTTATGCAACTATTTATTAAACAAAAAATAATGTTGATAAATACTCACAATTTTCTCGCAAAATTATAAAAATTATTAAAATTAAACTAGATAAATTTTATGCGCTATGACTTACTGTGAAAACTGTCATAAGAAACAATAAATTATTGACTGAAAAATTATATACAGCTATGCTAAAAGATGTTCACTTTACAAATGTTGTGTCTATTTAGTTAACCTTGTATAATGTTAAATGATGGGACTTTTTCTTTTCTAAATGGGTTCATTCGATTTATTCATTTAACTTTGATTTATTTTTAGGCATTAAAAAAACTGTTATAAATAATAAATATCCTAGTTTGAGCAATATTAAACGTGAATAACTATTTTTGCGTTGCTTAAGATTTAAATTTCAGATAGTTTGCTCCGTTATTCTGCTTAGAATCATCACCCCCTTTTTTTCTCATGCAATATTAATAAGCAACATAAACCTCGTCTTATCAGAAAGTAAAGCTCCTGTTACGGAAACACGCTTTTAAAAATTAAAATTAATCAAATAAAAAGCAAGAAGAGTGCTAATTAGCAACCATTTACTCAAAGTTTTTAATTTCATAGCAAGAAAAAAAAACTATACCGGTGTAAAAATGAAGTTCGATCTCTATGTTAAAGTGGGCCCTAAATGATAATTAGGCATATTTGAAAAATAAACTTTCCACATCCAATGTTTGAAAGATGTAATAAAAATAATCATGTTAAATGCTAGGAATGCCTCATTTTGCGTAACTTAATTTAAATCTCTTGGGGAAAAAATGGTATAAAAAAAACTGTTGCATCAAATATGTTTTTTTAAATAAACTTGTTTATATTGCTGAAAACTATATATATATTACTAGGTAATGTAATTAGAGTTTTGATGGAATTTCGTGATCTGACTTCAGATTTCTTTTTTTTTATGAAAAAAAGCAACAAGGACTGACACTTCCTCACTAATAAATATTAAATTAAATTTCGTCAGCCCCATTTTAAACTTTCAGGAAAGATATTTGCCGATAAATTGTATTATCTATAATAAAAATCTTTCTGTCATTAGTTATCATTTAATGAATAATTATTCAATGCATGATTTTTATTTCTATTTGCTCATTTTCTTCAACGTCCCTTCTTTCTTTTTAAGCAAGCTCTGTACTAATAAGAAATCCATCATCAAGAAACTGAAAGGCCGTTTGAATATACTTCCACAACATCGCAGCATTTAGTGCCTAAATCAGTGATACTCAACCTGTGCCCCCCCCCAAGCACTTTTAAATGGCTGGTCATAACCTATTGCTCTGAGAATTTCACTTATTTAAGAACAATGTATTAAAAATCTGGTGGGAAATACTTTGACAAGAAATCAAATATATCAATTTTGCTGTCGATGTCGTACGTCTGCGAAATTATATTCTTTTTCTATTTGTGGTTACGTAGTGATAACTGACAGCAGTAGAGTAGGAACAATTTATGGGTGCAACTAATTTTTAACAATATTTCATACCTTGCAAGCGAAACATATTCAAATGATTTGGAGGTTGACTGTTTTGTAGTGAAACAGAAACATGGATCATACTTGTTTGATTTGTCATAAAAGGGCTGCATTTAAAAATACCAATAAACAGGAATCATTCAATGACACTTTTCCACCAAGATTGAATATTATTTGCAACAGGAACAAAGTGTGTCGTCAGAGGTAATGTCACAGCAGTAACAAAGATATCTACGAAGTTTATTACATTACTGATAATCATATGAAACCGCTTACTGATGCAAAAATTGTGAAGAAGTGTTCTAATATTTTAATCCATGTTCCACATTTTAAATTTTTAATGTTGCTTGGTCTTAGGGCATTTCTCCCCCCCCCCCACTCCGTTTAACCTCTTGTTGCGGTCTGCGTGAAATGGCTGACATATGTATGCGGCCCAGCAGAAAAAAAAGGTTGAGTACCCCTGGCCTAAAATCATGGCTTAGTTTCACAGCATCTGCTGATTTTCCTAACTCATTCATTATAAATGTGCTAAAGAAGGATATTATATGTAATAGCTTAAAAAAAGACCGAAAACATGTGACGTGAATCAAGATGGCACGAGTAACCATTACACACGCGATGAGGCTATCATAAAAACTGAAGGTGAGTTATCACTGTAGGCTGCATCTGACAGCCGTTCTCTTGGTGATTAAGTATGTACACATGAACGCACTAGTCATTTTACTTGACTTTGGTTAATAAGCTTCGACATTTGTTTTCAAAATTAAGTTAAAGAAAAGATTTTTGTTGCAATATTTAGGTGCAAACTATAGGTAATAATGGATCAATTAGTACTAATTTAAAGTTATCACCCAACTTACAAGACGTGTTATGGCAGGGTTCATACTGAGGGAAGCTGCACTAAGAGGGGTATTCCTATATTTAATTTTAATCAAAATATATTATTTATTAAAATGCTTTTTGATGTTCGTACATTGAAGTAATAATGTAATTGAAACATTTATAGTCTCAAAAATAATTTGACATTTTTTAAGTTTTACTATAGAGCATCGACTTCACAATTCGTTCATAAATTTCTGAGCATGGAATATTCACTTTTTAAAATCATTTAGCTTTCAAAAAGCATTAAAAGTTTTAGTATGGTATTCTTAGATTTAATAGTTCATATATTCATACTTTTTTATAATTTCCTATTTTAATCAGCCGTATTTGTGTTTCAATCATGCTGTTTGCCTTAGAATTAAATTTCTTTAATATACATTACATTTCAACTATTCCATTTTTGTGGCTATTCGAACTCTCTTCTTCGGAAATAATTTTTATGTGCAATTTTTTTCTTTCTCACTTTTGTTTCATCATAATTTTTTGAATCGTAATATAAAATATATTATGATTCTATACAATTTAATTTATAAACTGAATTGATTTTCCCAATCAATATTTTCATCCTTACTGGTATTACAAACGTATTACAATGTCGATTCTGTTTTCTATTTTACTGACTTCCATTAAAAAAATAAGCTTTTTCTCCCATGAAAATGTTTGATTATTTATTTGTACCTTACTCATATACAATTGAAATACGTTTAACACGAACACGTTAAAGGCGAAATATCGGTTAACACAAAATAATACAGTAGTCGCGAAAAACTACTATGTATTTTCATGTATTTTTTCTCTTAATACAAAACGAAAATTGATTAATGTGAAATGATTTCCGCTCTGGGAATAAACAAAATACGGAAAACATCAGCTGGAATGGTCTTTCTTATTGTATTATTAGAAGAATTCATTGCAGTAGATGATGATAATGTGTGTACAGCCTTAATTATGACAAACGAAGACATTTTGAAGTTTGTTCATAACTCAAAAAATACCACTAGTGCAGATTCCGACAATGAAACTTAAATGAATACTGCAGCTCCTGTTTCTACATTATCCGAAATGAGGAACGCCATGAAAAGTATACGCAATTATTTAGACGCACATTCCAATGGTGAAATGAATAAAGAAATTGACAATATAGAAAAATTTGTTGACAATTTGATGCTAAAAAACAATGCAAAGAAAATATCAGATTTTTTACCAAAAACTCAATGCATGATTTGTTTTTCAAAAAATTTGAAAATTTTGAATTAAATTTCTGTAAGTTCATGTGAATGTTTTTGTTTCATTAGTTTTTTATTAAATGCATGCATATATACATATCTATGTAAATAAAATAAACTCTAATAAACTTAATTTTTATGATATGTTTTTAATTTGCAATATTCTTCAACACAAAATTCTTTTAACACGAAACAATATTTCAGTCCTTTCAGTTTCATGACAAGCGATTTTCACTGAATTTGGAATCCTTTACTAGTCAAAAAAATTGTCATGGAGGGAAACTCAGAAACTTAGATTTGTGAAAATTTATTGCTAGAATGATTGGAAAGAATTTAACCTCCAATGCAACCTGTCACAAATCTGAAAACAGAAATGTCGACAAAAAAGAATGATTCAAAGCACTACATATGGGAGATAATTTAGTCGATTTTTCTTGTGATAAGTTTGTATAGTAATGAGCAATCAACATCCATTTTCGCAATTAATTCTTTTAGATAGAAAATCAATTCAAATGGAATTGAAATGAATTCCTCGCTTAAAATTGAGTTTTCAAAAATATTAAGTGAGTTTCAAACTTAAATAATTTTTGTAAGAAAATCTCACTATTAGGAGCAGTTAATGACCTTTCACGTGAACACATTTATTTTAGAGAAAATGTTCAATGCGACTTCATCTTTGAATTAATTTTGGGCTATGATAATATATCACGCAAAATGTTATATTTTCTTTTTAATTGTTTTTAAAAAGTGATTTATGCATGCTTAAGATTTTGTTGGTTTTCAGTACAGCTGAAATAAAAAAGTAAAAAGAAGTGAATCTTCCCACTCAAAAGTAATTATGCAAGGCCTGTAATTTTAGAGAAATGAATTTTTTTTAACATTTTTAATTTGTTTTCCATCGAATGAATGATGTAAAAGAACAAATTAACGACTTCTTATAAACAAAAGAGTCAAAAAAAAATTCACAGTTTTCTTCTATTTATCCGATAAAACATCTAGTTCATTTAAACGAAGCATTTTTGATGTTTCTACTGGAGTGATTGATATGAAAAAGTAAAGGTATATTTAATTAGTAAGGTGATGTTACGGTTACGCTTTTTTAAAATTTAATTATTTTTAAATATTTTGTAAACAAATCCTAAATAAAAACTCATTTTTAGGTACTATTTTTTTATTTGGACAAAAAAGTGAATAACTATCTTAAAAGTGTAGTAAAATCTCTCAAGAAAATTAAGTGAAATACACTGCAATAAAACCAAAATATTTAACAGAATAGCACATGTCAAAAAACGTTTCTTATAAAACTGAGCAAATTCATTATCTTTAAAGCAAGTTCTGTTTGAATTTATATGTATTTTAACTTAATAAAGAATCATAATTAACTAAATAAGTCTTGTCTGGAATCTGAAATGCATCTACACATACTTTTTGTATTTATTCAGAAATTTTGTACTCTTTCTGACAAAATAGGTGTTCTCAAAATAAATATTTTCTGTTAAATCAAAGTATAAAATATAGTGATGTAAAATTCAATATATTATGCATTTAAATGTACGCAGAATGGAAAACTGAGAACACGGACTATATTTATACATAAGCAATGCATTGATTATGCAATTATTTGATCAATTAAATGCTATCCATTCAATAAATCATTTTGCAATTACCGCATCAGCGTGTTTTTTAATTATCTTGATTCTAGGATATTAATAAGATATAAAACTACCCTTAAATTGTGAATTTGACCAAAAAATGACAATTATTTTATGATTTTATTTTATAGACTATTTTAAAATATTTATAAAAAAGCGAAGCTTATTATTTTCTGTTCACTGAACATAAACCACAAGTTTTTTTGTAAAAGCAGATGCCATTACTTTAAGCAAGATGTCATACTTCAAAACGCGTTTTACTCGAAATGTGTTTTTTAAAAGCTCAAACGGGGACAGTAATTGCTAAAAAGGTTTTGAGCATAATTTACTGTGAAATTTTTTGCGTGTGTTTTGTATAATAGTAGAAGTTTTTAACCTTCAAATTTATCAATCACTGTTTTATTACAAAAATTACAGTGCCTTATGTGAATATAATCACTGCTGTTTTAGCAATTTCTTATAATAACTAAGATAAAGTGGTCTAGTTTTTGTAAAAAATAAAGTATTTCTTATCGTGAGGTCAATTCAAAAATGAATAACCTAGCAACACATCAGAATTTAAAAATTTAAAATTTGTTCATAAACTTTTGGTACAGAATTGGTCCTATTTATGTTATTTTTTGTAAATTTTTACCAATTTTTTCCCATTTTAGTAATAATAATTTATTTATATCTCCTTATTTTTAAAATATTTTTCTAAGAATGTACTAAGCAAATCTCAAACTACAAAAATCCCCATACCTGCATTTTTTTAAATAAAAA
The DNA here is from genome assembly GCA_019973975.1 of Trichonephila clavata. Lineage (NCBI taxonomy): Eukaryota > Metazoa > Arthropoda > Arachnida > Araneae > Nephilidae > Trichonephila > Trichonephila clavata. The sequence goes on along the minus strand of BMAO01032371.1, from coordinate 19,560 downwards.
TTGTGGCAAGTATTCCGATACTTTAAATAACTTTTGATACTTTGCAGTATTAAAAATGTTTGCCTTCATTTAAAATGCATTATGTTTGTATACACTTTGAATAGATACGTATGAATCCATACAAACTCAGAATTACAGCGTTATAATTTTTGTTGGAAAGTTTTGATTGGTTAAAATGCCTCTCCGTGAAAAATTTAAAAAAAATTCTTGTTTTGTCTTTTTGCATGTGTGTTGTGTTTCTTTGGTTTCATTCATGTGAATATTAAATTCTTTATTGAATTAATTGCTTACATTAATCTTAGTTGCGTAATAATCTATGTTTGCAATCTTCTTACGCTTTTAATATTTTTTTCCTTTCAATTAATCTAATTTTCTCTTTAGAATATCATGCAACATATTGTGCAACACGAGAAAGCTTGCTTGTGAACAATGATAACAAATTTGCTAAACAAGAATTTTAAAATTCACTGAATTTCAATTAAATATTATTTTTTCCTCCTTAGTGTATAAAAAATACGTTTCGAAACTTTTTGACTCAACTAATTAAGTTTAATAAATGTATTTAATTTAAAATACTCCCAAGAATATGTTTTTTTCAGTTAATTTACTTTCCTGTTATTACTTTATTCAAAAAAACTATAAGCAAATTATTTTTCGGCAATATTTATTTAATTAATTCTGAGTTCCAACTAGTGAATTTTCTTCTTTCGATTTTACTTTCTTTTGTCAAGATTACATTAGTGATGGGAAAACCCTTTTTTCAGAGATCAGTGACTTACTCATGGGGACTTCGCTATTGTTAATTTCATAATTATGTATTATACATATAATCCTTATTAAGAAAATTTTTAAGCAAAAGGAACTTTGGAAGATAATTATGTTTTACAGTTTGGAATAAATTAGGGTATATGATATCTCCTTTTATATCCAAGCATTAAAATTTTGAGCATATTAGAGGTTGTGATAATTTCTTTTATCAAAGTATTAAAGTTTTGATCAGATTAGAATCAATTATTGTTTATTTTTTAATTTAAATCTTAAGAAATGAAGAATCGATATCAATATTCTTAGATGTACTTTGTTTCTAATAATAAGTTTTAATTGCATCAATTTTTATTAATAGCGATTTTAGTATAATTTCTTAAGATAATATAGTTCTTCTTCAGTTTAATATTCTTGCAATGTTAAAAAGAGTATAACCTTTTTAATCATTTAAGTATTAAACATTTTTGCAGTTAATAATATTTTTCGATTTTTCAACTCATAATCACTTTACCTTGAAGAAAGAAAAATTAAAATGAACCAAGGAAAAAAGTATTATGAATGAAGAGTTTTAGTTTAAAATGTTTTAAAAAGTGTGGCTCTATATAGCTTTAATTAAATTTATTACTCTTCGAGGCATCATTTTTCTAGAATATTAGCGCAATCTGTGATTTCATTACTTTATCAGAATTTAAAATCCAAAAATAGGTACAATGAGAAATTTTGTAAAAAAAAAAAAATGTTTAATTTTTAATGTATAATGAAAACCTCTCAAGAATGGAACAAAGGCTTTGAAATTTTTCCTAAAATTACGAGATAAAAAAATAGATCTAGAATGTTAACAACACTACTCACGTGCGCACGCACACACACATCTGTTGAATGTAATTGCTTGCTATGTATTTGAAATTTTGAGAACCTTTGAAACTGTTTGCAAGTAAGGGAAAAAAAGAATACCAAAGAAATGTCATAGAAAGACTAGAATACAACTTTTTATAATAATGCATCATTTTTCACTCATACTCAAAAGAAAGAAAAAAGATATAATAGTTTCTAGTTTAAACTCTCTATATATATATAATACAAAACATTGAAGTTAGATGCATCTAAAAAAGTAACTTTCATATCAAATTAATATTTTTATTATTCTTTAATTGTTAAATAAACACAACTAATTTTTTTCTTTTTTTTTTAAGTAAACGAATGAGGAGGATGTTTTTTTTTTGTTTCAGTAACTAAGCTATGTAACTCTAATGGTCATTTCTATGAATTTAATCATACATCTTCCATTAAAGAATTTGGTGTAGTTTTGTAAGTTTCTTTAATGTATTTGCATAATGATAAATAACAGATTTGGTACACTTTTTCAGATAATGCGCCCTAAATCTTCCTACTACAACTTTATTTAAGATATTCATATATGTCAATACCTTAAATAAAAAGATGCTCTGTTTATATAATATTCTTTTTGTTGCAATCAATTAATTTGGGTTGTATTTTTAATATTCATACTTGGCACTTATAAAATAGTATTCTTTTTGTATTTCGTTTTAAATGTAAACGAAATTTTACTTAATAAAAGAATTTTCAATTTTAGATTGAGTATAAATAAACTGTATTTTATTAGAATGCTAAGATTTTAGATGAATATTGGAAAAATTATGCACAAAATATTTACTTTATGTTTTTATATAAATTGGAGATTTTCTTAAAATTTGCCGCTGGTTGAATTGTATTATTTCATTAAACAGGGTATTATTTATTTTAATTATTCATTGAAAAACTAAAAAATCGAAACTATAATCTAGTACACTAGTACATTAGTAGTGAGGTCATCCAATACTGTGAATGAATGGAGTTAAGATTTGTCTGAAATTCAAAGTTGTACATCAGTGACAGTTCTAGTACATGTGAACAGAAGTATCATTTTGACTGATTATACCTAAATTCAAGGCTCTGCATCAGCTGAAGTTCCAAATAATGTGGAAAAAGTGAAAATCCTGCCTCTCTGTCAATTACACTAAAATTCAAAAGCTTAAGTCAAAACTAGCTCCTGAATTCGTTTTCAGAGAAAATTTTATTGCACATATAATCAATATGAAATAAAATATTTTCATCCACAAAAGTTGAAACATCTTGACTATTATTCTTTTTATTATAAAAATGAAGCCTTGTACCAGATGAAGATTAGAAATATTAATAATGTAAAAAAATGGAATATATATGATTTTCTTTAAAAGTGCTTTTCTTACTGATTCATTAAATTTTACTAAAATAAAATACTAAAGCGTTCATTTCCCAGACATTTTGTGCTCTTACTCTTATAGAGTTTTTTCTTTCTTCTGTTTTTATTCGAATTCAGCAAAGTTTATTGAAGAAAAAAAATAATGAAGTTTTCTGTAAATTTGTATATTTTGTTCAGAATTCGAAAATACTTTCATAGACCGTTAAATCTATGAAATCTAATCAAAATGTCAAAAACTCACAGCAAACATCTTAAAAAAATTCAACAGATATCGCAATTCTATTTAAATCTTTACTATATTCTTTTCTCATAATTTGTATTTTATTGTAGTCAAATAAAAAAAATATTTTTAGTTTGCTTTGTAAAATATACTTTTATTGTAAGAAAATCAATAATATTCATTTTGAATCTACGCGTATCAATGTTATTTGTTTTATTTAAAATTAAATAATGATGATTGTAAATATATACTTATTACTGTTTTTATTTAACAAATTGAGATATTTGTCTCTTTCTGGGGCAACAATGTGACTCATAGCTCGAGTACACCAATGCACCGACGAGATATTTTGTGAAGAAATGTATTTTTAGTTTAAATTACGAAAAAAATTCTCAGCATAGGAAATCAGCCACAAAAGTAACCCATGATCTGCGACAATTATAAAAAGGGAAATGTAAATACAAGAAGTAAGCTTACTCATATCACGAACTTGTAAGTTAATCTTTACTAATCTTTGATGAATCCAATTTAAATCAGAATGAGATATTACAACACTTGTGTCTACGGTACACAGATAAAGACCTTTTCTTCACTTCTAAGCCAGTTATATATAAAATAGAAATCTAATTCACTTTATTTCTTAGTAAATTAGAAGGATTGCTTTTTGCAAGTAAACGTAGGCTGGCTGAAAGCGATAGAATTGTCAAATTACAATACATAGATATTTAAGTGTAATGTAAAGTCAGTATAAAGTTTAGCAGTAAAAATGCCTTCATTTTACTATTAAATAGAACTCCTTTGAGAAGTAAACTCGAAATGAAAAAAAAAATGATTAGGCATCAAAGTTTTATTAATTTCTTTTATTCCTGAGACTCTTACACTTCTTATAAATTCTTCAGTAGTTGTAAAAATCCTAATTTTACATTTTTATTTGCTTTCAAAAAATATAAAAGAATTTTTTAAAATAAATAAATATTTTTAAACATTTTTATTGAAAAAAAAACTACATTTTTTTACTTTAAAAACTCTCTCTAATCCAACTAAATGTAACTTTTTTAGCTTTGAGAAAAAATAATAGTATTATTCTTTCTTATAGGATAAGAAATCCTTATTTCTTCCCTTATATCTCAATGTCCCAGAGGTCATTACGATTCCCCAAATCTGGCAGTCACCAAATCTAGCAATTACTCTTTCTCTTAAGAATTAATTAAAATGAATAGATTGCATGGCCAGGAAATTCAAGCGATACTACTAGATTCATTACCAAGCTTCATCCAGATTGAGAAAGATTTAATGATAAAGATTAGAGAAATTCATCATCAATGAATACATGTGGCAGCTTCAATTACATTTGACAAATGTTCCGTGAAGGTAAAATCTTAAGTTGCATTTCAAAAAGGATCGTAAAACTGCTAATTTCACTAAAGTGTTAAATATAAATTTCCAGTTAAGGAATTAGAAGTTGATTTTAAAATGAGTATTATTTAATGGAATACTCCTGTCATCTTTTAAACCATTAATGTGAAAATTAGTAATTAATAGTAACTTTGAGAAAAAACCAGTAATGAAATAAATATATATAAAAAAATTTGTTGAACTGGAAAATAATGAAATTCAATTTCCTTAAATATGTGGCAAATTATTAGAATGAGAAGAACAAAAACAATACGTTTCTGAAAATATCCATAATAAATTAAACCATATGTTTTTATACAAAAAGTTCTAAAAAATCTGACATATCAATTTTAAATTTCCGTTATCTTTATGTGGCTAGTATTACAGAAAAACTCTGTTTAAATTGTCTCTAATCTTCTGCAAAAGTGATAGATAACAATATGTGAATTTTATTACACTTAATTGGAAGTTCATATTGTACTTAATAAGTAAACTTTTGCACTTTAGATAGATTCCATTACATCTAGATCATGACATTTATGTAGATTTGTAATCTTATGTATATATATATATATATATATATATATATATATATATATATATATTGGTCTTTCCTACCGAGTTGCATAGGGGGAAGGTTGGCGCCTTCAAACTAGTTTAACCCCATTTATTCGGTCCTAAGTCCGAAATTGCATTTTGACTCGCTAGGTTCTTATTTGTATTTCATTAGATTTTATCTTAATTTAAAAAAAAAATTTTTTTATTTATTTTTTTCTGTTATGTTCTATATTTTATATAAATTTCTTCCATATATATATAATATAAAATAAAATTAAATACACGTTTACACACACACACACACACACACACATATATATATATACAGTGGTGGTTTAAAATTGTGGACACTTTTTAAAATGGTTATGGTTTTTAAGTGAGTATGCTTATAGAGTTTATATGCATTTAGTTGTACCACCTCTTAATTTAACATCTGCTAATCTGGTTGTATTTGAAATGAGAGAAACACAGCATCGTTCAGATAACTTCTGATGACCGCTGATGATATTCTTTTTACTTGGAGACATAGTAATTTTATTCTCCTGTCATCAACACATGTGATGCAAATTTTTCGAACTTTTCCTGCATTGTTCTTTAATAAGTTTGTCTCCTGACATCTTGAGCAAAATTTTCATTCTCTAGATGTTGTCATTGAATTACCAACCTGTCTTGAAATTTTATCATATTAAAGACAACTTTCTCGTCACACATCTCTTTCTAGGTATTCAAACTACTCTTTTCTTTGATGTCATTGCTTCGTGAATAAATACAATTGATGAACTGGCCAGGAAACTATCCTGACTTTAATCCTATCGAAAGCTTGCGGCACCATTTGGAAATTTTTGTATGAATGTGATACGCAGGGAATAAAACGGAACTAATTGAGGATATAATTCTTTCCAGGTATCATGTAAAAACGAATAAAGTGCTTAAATCTAGTTTCAGCTCAATGAGAAACATCAATTTGAAGCTGTAATAAAAAATAAAGGCTACTTCACTAAGCACTTATAACTTATTGCTATCATCAGTATCTAGCATATATCGATAGTTTTTACAGCATAACTGTTTTTGCTCTGCAAATATTTGAATTTTTTCTACATTGGATTTAGTTATTAAATTATCTTTAAAATGTTATCAAAGACTGTATTGTGTGCATCGTTACATTTTTGTAAGCATGCAGACATAAACAAAATCGTAATAATTTAAAAAAGCGTCCACAATTTTGGCCACCACCGTATACACACACACACACACACACATATATATATATATATATATATATATTTATATATATATACATAAATAGATCGGTATACATTTGTGTATATTATCAGATAACAATAAAGTAATAGATTAGTATTAAATAATAGATTACTCTGAATATAAGAGCTTAGGAGAAATACCATTATAGAAAAAGCTAATTTATCGACAAAAATAAAAAGCTACTATGTTTTCTAAAACTGTCATGAATTTAAGGCTTTGATATATCAGATTGTTCCATAACTTTTGACAAAAATTAAAAACGAAAGAAAATACTAATCACAAAGAAAGAAATGTATTTTATTCAGTAATGTAGTCACAATTCGCAGATATATACTTTTCCTCCAACCAAGTTTGAGTGTAAAATGCTATGTTGGCAAAAGTTGGTGTCACATTGGTTAAAAAAATCACGAACCCCTTTAATCAAAGCATTCTTGTTTGGTAATTGTTCATGCCAAACAAACTTATCCACTTGACAAAACTTATAATAACCTGGAGAATAAGTTGGATGTTGCAAAAGATCCTACTCCAACACTGGATCTTATGCCGGCTACCAAATGAGACATAGGGTCAAGCTCCATCATTTAAGATTATGGAACCTAAACTATTGAACAGTTCTGGTTGTTTGATGCTAAGATTTCTCTGGCATTAATCCATTTGACTAGTTACACGTCCGGTGGGGCCTCTCGGGAGGAATTCATAATGAATTATGGTCTTTGCATTCCACCTAAAAGAGACAAGTATTTTCCGTGGAAGGAGTTTGGTTAAGGGGTCTATTTCACAGGTTTAGTTTAGAGCAGCTACGATGCTCTGCTCTTGTAATTGCCATACAACACATGTTTTTAATCCAAAGCCAGGATATGGAGCACGAAGGGCTCTTCAACCTCACGTTCCTATAAATATTTACATGTCTCCATGCACTGTAGACGTTGCACCTTCGTTTTGGCATGTGGTATCCATGTTTTTAAGTTTTCTCCCCATACCTATTGCCCCGAAGATTATCTGTGGTACTGTAGAGAGGTTGGTTACTTAATGTCGTACCATTGACTTTGATCGGAATTCTACTTTCTGTCGTAAATTATCCTTATGAAACCGCAATGGAAGACCGGCTCTAGTTTTATGTTCAATTTTCATATCACCGTTTCGAAACTCGGCGAACAATTTGCAGACTATCAGTTCACTTTCCGTGTGCGTATCACATGTTACCGTTGATTACTGTTGCAACATCGGAATGGCAAAACTGGAACTCGTACTGAATCACGATTCGCACATCACGTTGCTCCATCATGTCCTTAAATGTTTCCAGTACCCCGACTTGCATTTACATAGCATATGAACTTTTCCACTTCATGTTGCAGGGATGGTTGTTGGTGCATCACCTATTGTACCTGTCGGAACGATCCATGGAAGTTGTCTATATCAATTGGAGCCAGTAATTTTGGAACATCCCAGTAGGTTGATGCTTGCTTTATAGAATCATAACCTTTCCCTTTTAGCTGAAAATTTATTTATAATTGTAAAGAAAAATAATTAACACAACCCAAAATTGAATAGCATGTATTCAAACAGTATTGAATATATAAATTAAAAAAATTTGAAAGTAAATTTCATCAACCGAAATAGTAGCATATAAAATTTAAAAGAAATGAGCAATATAAATAAATACAAGAAAGAAATAAAGAAACAGTAAAAGGAAATATTTAAGATAAAATTATAATTTTTTACTTGCAATTTCTTTAGAAATATTAATACATGAAGTTAACAGGATATCATGCTCTAAACAGTATTTGCAAAACTTTTTGCAACTATTAGAATTTCTGTATGATAAATAACTATATAATTATTTCAATGTAAGTAATGAAGTATAAATTTTCTTCAAATTGAAGTATGAGTATTGATATTCCAAAAAAGCACTTTTTAATGTTAAAATTAAAAATATCTCTTTATTACAGATTTTACACTAAAAAATAGGATTACATGGGAATAAAAATTCTACTTTGTTTGTGTCATGGGTTTTTATTAAATTCGAATAATAAGGGTACAAGTTAAAAAGTAATATATTTCATCGTTTTTCCTAAAATAATTAAATTATATATATATATATATATATATATATGCATTTTTTTATCATTTTATGGTAATTGACAATTTGGTCAATAAACTTATTTGGTAACAGAAAAATGGACTGTAATGGTATTTTTTCATTTCATTTTTCAACGTAACTTGAGTATCCAAAACATAAAACAACATGAGTTTTTGAAAATTTCTAAGTTAATTAAGTTAAGCTATATCAATGAGCTAATTAACTTGTCAAAAACAGGTAATCTGAGCTTTGATTTACTTATTTCTAAAACTTGGAAAATTAATTATATATATTTCGCTTAAAAAGAAATTGTAGCGTAGTACATAAACAAAATGACATATAAAATGTAAGTTTTCTCCTACATAGATGTAAGAGAAGCAGTGATTTCTGTGGGTAAAGACACAAACTTCTATGGAAATTCCTTGTGAAATATCAGTCGAAATGATTTATGTTTCTGCATTAAAAAAAACTTCGCAAGGCATGGGCAACAGAGATTTTGCTTTAACGGTTTAGATGAAAAGCTCAGCAGCATCCTCTAGCGTATTCAATACTAAGCTGTGACGAATTGCGATTTCTATGAGTTGGACAAGCTGAAAAAATATCAGGGTTTATATGCCATTTTGTCAATGATGATCAGGTTAAAACAACTTTTTAAGCTAGCTCAGGGGCTAAGTAGCGTATTTCTATTGCCATGGCACTGAATGTTCAGTGCTGAGACATGACAAATATTTACAATGACTTGGTGCTCTGTATAGAAATTGTTATATGTATTGAATTCTAGGCATCGTTTGTCTCAATAAACCTACAGTTATTAGTATAACTGATTTTCAGCATCCTTCCCCTTCTCCCCCTCCCTTTGAACATTCTTAAAGAGGGAATAAATATTAAAGTCTCTGTGTTAAATGGAAACAAATTTAGCAATAGGTTATTTAACACATTATAATATTTTCCAATATTTTATTCAGGTCATTTGAATTTTAAGTAGTATTTACTCAAACATCCTATTCCTAAGCCTATTTTTCTGTAATCAATAAGCAAGTCTAAAGTTTGTTATTTGCAGTGTTTAAGATGAGCAAATAATATATTATGTAAATTTAAAATAGTTTTATGTTTGATCAAGCGAAATAGTTTAACCAAGCGATTACTTTAAATTTTCTTCCATCGAGAAATCATAACTTCGTAGCAATTGCCTGGTTTCAAAATCACAAAAAATATGTACTATAGCGCATTTTTAAAAATTTGTTTATAAGTTATAACCACATGAACAACATTATGAAGATTTCGATATAAAGAAAATCTATTGTATATATGAATATTAATTAACGTAAATCGAAAGTGAATGAATGTTTTTTTTAAAATTATGTATAGCAATGCTATTTATATGAAGTATTACACACACAGCAATTACTTACCTGTTCTCTTTCTTAAACTATATTGCACATTACAGTAAATAAAAATACATAATATATGAACAATTTCGAGCTTTTTAAATTTTTTTTGAAGAAATAGTAATATTTTATGCTGTTTATTTTCGTGTTAAGAAATATTTTTAATTGATGCAAAATTAATATATCGTCAAACTGTAAATCTATGTTATTGAACTCTATTCTCTAACTCTGCATACATTATCGAGGGAATCGAATTGTCTCAAAAAGGCTCTACTGTGTAGCACGCTGAATTAAATTGGTAGATTGGTTTGAACTGCCACAGCTAAAAGTTTGCCAAACCCTGATATCATTTTTTTAAAAATTTTAACCTAAATGAATTATTAATTTTCTTCGATATATATGTATAAATAGGTTGAATAAAAATATTAATAAAATTGAAAATAGTCCTAATTGAAAATGTGATGTGTTATTACAATTTTATAATATATTGGCACATTAGCTATGGTGAATACAAAGAACCGGATTTAATAGCGGAAGCTTAAAGGACCAGACAGAGGCCATATTAAGTCAACACAGAAACAACAATTTATTAAACGAAGGATTTATGACTATAGGAATGAGACATTGGAATGCCTTCTCTATCAAGAATAAAATAACCCTGAATTAATTTATATGGATGACAACGCACATCTATATTGGTCTCACATGGACAAAAATTCTAAAAAGTGCTGCATGGATTAGCCATTGTGATTTCCTTAAGATATATATTCTTAAGATATTTCGGATACAATTTAGAAGATGATTTTAACTTTATTTCTCAATTTAAAGCTATCCAGAAACTGAAAAACATTTTTGAAGGAGTGAGATTTACTGTGACAGAGATTCCTGAATTGTTTTATTTTCAGAATAAAATGAATTTGCGACAATTAACCAATTGAAATAGGAGGTTATACTTCATATTAACTTATTTTTGTTTTATTTTGTAACAGTTTGTTATTTTGGTGCACTGATGAGGAGTACATATGATCATTCATGTATACTATAACTTTTGCATGATATATTTTTGTATTTTATCAACATATCGGTGTACCTGACTTTATGAAAATATGTCCAGTATTACTGGAAATAATCAACTGAAGATTAAATTTATTTTAACTGTGCATGTAAGTGTGTATTCCCAAAATTAATCAAAATATTTCCTATACTACTTAAAATCATATAAATGATTGTAATCGCTCGTTTTTGCTATAAATAAAATAATCTACAGCTAACATTGCTTAATTTTTCTGCTAATGGTATCTTAAGAATAGGCAATGGGCATTTCAAAATCTTACAACTATTTCTGTTAAAAAACTGTTTTTAAAGCTTATATGACACAAATATCCCCGTATCGAACGCATTGTATTCAATTTTTAATATGATTTCTAACTATCACTTTCTGTAGCCACATTTTTCATAAATATATCAAATTTTCTAAGAATGATGAATCACTTCCTTCGAAAAGTGTAGAAAAAATATCTCCACGCGGGTTTAATATTATTTTGACTAGTTTAGCACTCACATTTTGAGGCAGTAACTCTGTTTTCTATATAAGGAAAATGTAATTTTCCTCTAAAGTTGACAAGATAAAAACCACTTTATGTGCAAAACATGATATTTTTTTAAAAAAAAGTCAATCTAATATTAAAAAACTTCTGTATGCGGCAAAATAGGATAAAATATGGGAAACGAAAGTGCCATCTTGCTGTCATCTTAGTGTGTTCTGACATCCTACGTTTAAAAAATAAAATAAAAATCCTAAATTGAATACCATATTAAATCATGTTTTTCAAGATGACGTATATTTAAGTGGAATATTTTAACTCAAAAAATTTTTTTATTAAATTTAGACATTTTATTACACAAATGTACAATTTTTTTTATTTATTTTATTTTTTTATACAATGATTTCTTCGTAGAAAAAGAGCAGTATCATAAAAATATTATGTGTGTTAAGTTTCCCGCGTACTTTAGTGCACATTCTTTCAGTACTTGGCGATGTATTTTAAACTAGTTTTTTTTTCATAAATTTTTGCTGTTTCTCTTTTAGTCCAAGATAAAACAATCTTCAAAAGTATTTTATTATTTAAAATTAAAAGGATAAAGCGAAAATTTTATAGTTTAAAAACAAAGGAAAATAAAACAACAGACCTAGAGATACATCATTTAATGGGATGTTTTTCAGGCAGGGGTTCTCAACTCCGTGCCCGTGGGCACCAATGTGCCCGCGAAGCTATTTTTGTGCGCCAGTGACTGTCCAGTATATACTATGTCACAGTATTTGAAACCTAGCTGAAGATAAAAATATCCCCTTTTGAAAAAAAGCTTACAAATTAAAATCCTGTTTTGTTCCACATATTTGTGTGAATCGTTGTTTTCAACGATTAACACAATTAAATCAACAATTGTATCTCAACTTAATCCTTCGTTAGGCACGAGAATCTCTGAGATGTATAGAAATAATAATTTTGGCGTGGTCTAAAGCAAGTTGGATGCTACATTTGTATTTTTAATAGAGGTTTACTTTCATACAGTGAGTATTAATATTTCTTTCACTCCAAATCACCTTCTATGACCCCAATAATTCTGGGACTTAATTCCTTCAAGGACTAGGTCGGAATTTGGACACTTCTGTTTCATATAATCTTCCGCTTGTGATAGTTCAGTTTGCAACTATTTTTTAACATGGCAAATGGAAAGTATGTTTTAAACTTCGAGAGAAGCAAATGTTTACTTAAATGCGCGCAAATGAGTTTCATGAAGAGCTTCTGATCGAACAAAATGTTAAATGGCAGTCATTTATAGCGTTATCTGACTATGAGTTTGCTTATTTACTGGATACTCACGAATTATTACCAAATGAATCAAATGATTGATAGTTCACATGGTTTAAAATGAAAGAAATACAATAAGGGAAACTGGAAGTCAGATAGAGATGCCAGAATCAATATATGCGACTAGAAAATCTATAAAATGGTCAGAACACTTAAATATATAGAGTCACAGTAAACACTCGCCCATATAAGAAAGGCTCGCATCCAATTTTCAGAGAAATTTCCAAAATAACAAAGGTGGTTGTTAATTAGTTTTAGGGACGAAAAGAAGCTCAAACGTGAAAACCCGAATGGAATTAATTTAAACTGGAGGGCATCCAAAAAGAAAAAAAAAACATATTTTCCACTTCATTAATAACGTAAAATTTCTCTAATGGTTTGAAAGGCTTAACTGTAGAAATTTAGTTCAGTATTTTACTTTTCTGAAAGGAGGGAAAATATATTGGTATGTACACTCAAGAGCCAAAACATTATGACCACCCCTACATTTTGCAATGAACTCGTCTGGATGACGTGGAAGGCACGTGATCAGGTGGAAGTGGTATTTAGCTGCTGCTGACGAGTCTTAAGAATCTTTCTTTCACTTTTTTCTGTGTGTGATAGGAAAGGCTGCGGATCTAAGTGACTTTGATAGAGGGCAGACTGTAATGGCTCGAAGGCCCGGAACAAGTATTTCCGAAACTGCACGACTCGTGGTTTGTTCGCGATCTACACTTGTTAGTACTTCTGCAAAGTGGATGAATGACGGTGAAACCAGCAGTAGACGACATGGTGTTGGACGTCCACACGCTATCAAAGAAAAAGTTCGTCGAAGACTGTCTCGCATGGTGAAGCAAACCGGAGCCAGACAGTGGCTCAGCTGACAGCCCAATACAATGCAGGATGAAGTAGAATAGTATCGGAGCAAACTGTTCAGCGGACGCTGTTGGATATGGGGCTACACAGGAAACGTCCCACTCGTGTGCCTTTGCTAACCAAGCGTCATCGCCAACTGCGCCTGCACTGGGCCCGGAACATCACGACTGGTCCATGGATCAGTGGGAGAGAATTGCCTAGTCAGATGAATCACGGTTTGTCATTCATCACGCCAATGGCCGTGTCAGGATACGGCATCTTCCAGGTGAACAGGTGCTCCCACAATGTACAGTAGGTCATACAGAGGCCGGTGGTGGCGGTATTATGCTTTGGGGGACGTTCTCTTGGGCGTCTTTGGGACCCGTGGTTGTGGCAGAGATCATCATGAATGCTACAGGGTATCTGAACATCATTGTGGACCAGTTGCATCCTTACATGGCCTCTAATTTTCCAGCTGGAAATGGAATGTTTCAACAGGTCAACGCCCAGTGTCACAAGGCTAAAATTGTGTTGAAGTGGTTCCAAGAACATGATGCTGAATTCCAGTTAATGTCCTGGCCGCCTAACTCACCGGATCTTAATCCGATAGAACCCATTTGGGATGTCATGGGACGGCAGCTCAGAGTTCAAAGACCACCAATTCGCAATATCTCGGATTTCCGTGACCGTTGCTTAAACATCTATACAATCTGTCTCCGGTCATCTACCAAGGACTTGTGGCATCCATGCCAAGGCGGGTTGAAGCTGTGTTGCGCGCCAAAGGTGGGCCAACTTGTTATTGACAGGTGGTCATAATGTTTTGGCTGTTGAGTGTACATATTCAACGGTTAAAACTACATAACTGCCGGCCAATCTTATATTTTCAACAAGGAACGCAAAAATTCAATCTGCAAAGAGATGGAAAAATAAATTATTGTTTTAAAAAAACTAAATGACACACCTTGTAGTTAACCGAACTAAAAAGTAAAAAATAATTCTTAGCATAAAAATAAAATGGTTAACGAGAAAATTAATGTCGCTGATGTAAAAGCGTGGGGTGTGCTCAATATTAATTGTTATAATTCCTTACAAGCTCTTTTTCCGAAATGCAGATTTAGACAAAAAATGTAGTACAAAACACTCCACGCTTTTACCACACTGACATTATTTTTCTCGTTAATAAGTTTATTTTTACATTAAGAATTATTTTTTACTTTTTAGTTAAATTATCTCTAAAAGCATGTTTTTTTAAACTAAAATTTATATTTCATTTTTTTAGTTTAATCTACAAAAATGCGTGTTTTTTTAGTTTTTTTAAGCTATAAATTTTTCATTGATTAATTAATCTTAAATGCGTCATTTTTTAGAGTCTGGAATACCCATGTCCATGCTATCAGTGCCTCTATACGAACTTGTTAGCAAAATGTAGCTTTAGAGTTGTAACTTAATCTTTTAGTCGCCAAATCTGGAAATGGTATCTGGATTTAATATACAAATCTGGAAATGGAAAATCGATAATCCTAAAAATCCTGATCAGGACAATGATGCAAAATTATTAAACAAATGTATTGTCATAGGTGCTTGACAAGTGTGCAAAATTTCGAATTAATCTGACCTTTTAAAGTGGGTGAAAATTGAGTTAAAATATTCCGCTACATACACACACAGATGAAACTAATAAAAACGTCTTAAAAAGGTAAGATTTCTACGATCGATTTTTTATTCACTCACTCACTCACCTTAATTGTTTTGTGAAAATTTGAGCTTTAATGTTGTGGAATATCTACTGGGAAAAAAATCAAATGGTGTGATATGTCATTTAAAAACATTGAAAGGTGATTCTCATTGAGCCATGATGTCATATATTTCGACTCCATATCGGATTCATTGTAGAATGTTATAAGCTTTGGAGCTTTTGGTTATGAAATTAATTAAACGTGAATAATAAAAAAAAGAATTATCATTTAGAAGTTCGAATAACAGGCAAAAGAAATGTAAGTACTCCACGAGGTCAAATGCTTCCAATAAACATATTAATGATCTAAAATTATTACGCCTAATTAACAACATATGTTTATGAATTTAATCATTAGGGGGATATTTAATAATTATAGCCTTAAAAATGAAATTGATACCATCAATTTACAGCATTATCAGTTTGTAATTACTGAACATTGTAGTTGTTCTACCATCCGCTGATTATAGAAAATCTACCTTAAATGGTTTAATTTTTCAAATTTTCAATTTTTTCTTGAAGTTGAAGCTCATATCAATTACTTTTTTGAAGAATAAATTTTTATTTCAATTTTTTTTCATATTTTTCAATGTACAAAATGCGAAGATTTATAATCAGCTGTAAAAATGTTTAGTAACTTAGCTTTAGGAAACATGAATATAAGTTCAATATTTACCCCCGGGAAAAAATACATGTTATATTTTAAATAAATATCCAAAATAAGTCTTAAATAAAGGATCTTGTGTGTGTGCGTAACCACATATGCATGCAAGTGAGTTCTTTACTAATCAAATGTTTCCTAATATAACACATTTCTAAGAACTTATTAACATATATATTTCAAAATTTTCAATGTTCTGGTTGTTCAAAATTTATGCAGTTTTAGTTTCTTTTTTATCTCTAACTTTCAAGTACTGATTAGTTTTTGAAAGGATCGAATGAATTGTCTTAGATGTATCATAATAAATGAAAAATGGGACGAAATAAAATATGTGTTTTTCTGTTGTTTTATAATATGTAATGTGGGAATTGTGAGGTTTAAAATTTACACTTTATAATTTAAAAATTGCTGCCTTTTATGAGAACTGGACATTTATTTGCATAAAATTTAAATTGTTTTGCAGGAATATCATGGAAAGATGTAAAAATTCTTAGCAATATTACTACTAATATAGTTCAAAAGATATTTTACAATAACAGCATAAATTAAGATTTCCTATGTGTGGAAAGACTTTGATTGAATATACTTAAAAGAAAGCTAATTTACCTATTTTGATTTTAAATAGTTTCATCGAATTAAAATTAATAAGTTCTATATTTACACAAATAAATTTGTCGAAACTATGTTTTATTCGAATAACACAAGCAATAATGAATAAACTTTTTAGAAGATAAAATACTGATAACAATCAAAAACATTTTCTATTGTTTAGATTATTTCATGTTTCCCAAACGCTATCATTTTTTTACTAAGACTTACATTGAAAGATACAAAATGTAAAATAAAATTACTGATATATAATAGATTATTTTGACACATATAATGACACAGAAGGATTCTCTCTCCTGTTTACTCTTTAATATTGCATGGGAGAAAGTCGTTTTCGAGATTCAAATTTCAGCGCCAAAGGTCATGATCTTACTAGATCTGTACAACTACTTGCTTATGCGGATGACATTGATGTAATTGCTCGAACTCTTCCCGCCTTGAAAGAGACATTTCTTGTCCTTGAAGTAGTGGCTAGACGAATGGGTTCGATTATAAATGAAAATAAAACAAAATACATGTTCTTCTCAAGAAACAAAATACTACACCCTTATCTTGAAATAAGCTGTTATAAATTTGGAACAGTAGAGACTTTACATACTTGGGTTCAATATTACGAAAGATAACAAAATATCTCAGGAAACAAAACACCAATTATATCTGTCAAATAGGGCTGTCCATGGCATATTTTTTTTTAAAATCCAGGTTCCTTTCTAAAAAGTTTTGAAATTACAAAAGATAGTCAAACCTGTCTTAACATATGCATCTGAAACTTGGACAATGACAGAAATAGAGGAAAACAAAATCATAATTTTTGAAAGGAAGATTCTGCGGAGAGTATAACGGGTGGTATAAATGAAAATAGTAATTGGAGAAGGAGATTCAATTTTATACTGTACGAGATTTACAAACAACCCGACATTATTAAATACATTAAGATAAATAAAATAAAAACTGGATGGTCCATGTGTGATCCGTATCTATGATGACAACACACACAAAAATAAGCTATTGATTTTTAGACCTACTGTGGAATTGAAGACGAGAAATACCACGGATGAGACGAGCTGATTGGGTGGAATATAATTTTCTCGCAATTACTGAAAAGACTGGAGATCAAAGATCAATTAGAAGTCATTATGGGGAAATCTTCAGAGGAAGGCATTGGCTCATAACGGAGCTGTTTAGCCATTTATGATGATGATGATGATACTTTTGTTGTTCTATAGGCTCAATTCCATATTAAAAGTTATCTTTTGATCGTTAGAATATGCTTATACATGTTAGGTGTGTATGATTGTATATAAATTTACATATTTAATCCATTTTAATACACACGTCCTTCTTTATTTCATTTCTTATATCCCTCTTTCTGTAGTTGATTTGAAACAGTTATTTACATTTAATTAATCTCTCAAATTATATTTAACTTCTTCTATACATGTATTCAATCTTAGTTTGGTTTTTGATATTACAAAAAAAAAAAAAAACAGAGATTTCAATACACGCGTCCTTCTTTATTTCATTTCTTAGGTCCTTCTTTCTGTACTTGATTTGAAACAGTTATTTACATTTAATTAATCTCTCAAATTATATTTATCTTCTTCTATACATGCATTCAATCTTAGTTTGGTTTTTGATATTACAAAAAAAAAACCAAAAAAAAACCAGATAAATTGTTTCATACGATTTAAAATAATTGAATATTATCGCAAATATGTGCTCAACTGGAATTTCTTCCACGGATACTATAAAAAAGAATTTTTTTTATGAAGTGAAGAATTGTCTTAGAATTTTTTCTTCTTCTTACTATCGGCCAAAAACTTTTTTGAAAGGAAGGCTGAACCCTGTTTTCGAGAACTTGTGCATCATAACTGGAATTTCTGACAAAATAAGATTTGAGTTTGTATTTTTGTTATATATATATATATATGTGTGTGTGTGTGTCTATAATAATAAAAATTTCTTAATTTAAAATTTTTAAAATTTTAAATATTTTTGGTTCAAGCAAATTTAGCAAAATAGTAAATGTCGTATTAAGTAATATAATGTGCAACATTAATAAAGAAAATATTCATATGATTACATGATTAAAAAACAACAAATCTGCATGTATGAAAGATTATAATATGCATTAAAGTTTAATGATACTTTATAAAGCATCATTAACAAAACTTGCCTTGAAAACAAAAAAATAGTTATTGATTAATTATTAATCATACAGACTTATTTGTAAATTAAAAGAGAATTTTCTTACATTAACAGGTACATAAATATACATATAATTCAACTTAAAAATTTTACTTCAAATGAAAAGGTACGAAACGACACGGTGGGTACAAATATAGACTTTATTCAAAATATACACCATAGGCCTGAGCACAACGATCCCACTGATGAACAAGCCGCAGGATTCCTTGTTCCCAGAATTCCTGTGGCTGTGACGAGACCCAGTCCTTCACAGTGTCCTTGAGTACGTCGTCCGAGTTGAAGCGCTTTCCTTTCAGGTGTTTCTTCAGTGGACCAAACACATGGAAATCGCAGGGTGACATGTCCGGACTGTAGGACGGATGGTCCAACGTCTCCCATTGGAACTTGTCCAGTTCCATTTGTGTGACTCTGGAGACGTGTGGACGCGCGTTATCATGGAGCAGAACCACACCCTCCGTGAGCAGCCCCGGTCTTTTGTTCTTGATGGACCTGCGTAGGCGTCGGAGTGTCTCACAGTACACATCGGAGTTAATGCTTTTTCTGTGCTCGAGTAATTCTGTGTTCGCATCATTTGGACGCCGCTTTTTATAAGAGCCTTTGCTCTCTCCTGCGCATGCGGGCACCCGCGCATGATCCGATCCCAGTCAGAGTCTCCAATGGCATCCCGAGATGTCTCGCTACATTCTCCCTTGGCGGATTATGCAAATATTAACTTTCATTTTTATGTCG
>BMAO01032370.1:0-14307 GCA_019973975.1 Trichonephila clavata | reverse complement strand
CATAATTTAAGAAAAAATATCAATCAATTGAACCAAGAAGTTTCAAACGCGCGTGACTTTAATGAAGGACACAAATCCAGATAGTTTTTGCCACATTACAGTAGTGTTATTTACAGGCAAAACTGTTATATTTTGTTCAGGTTATTGAACTTTTATTGCCCTTTGATGATCAACAAATAGCATGTTGAACTTTTCCTTGCTTATGTATTTTTTGACAGGGCGAAGTGCGTCTTGCGTTACACTTATGGCTTCATACTTTTCTTGATGGTGTTCTTTAGGTAGCATTTGAAAATTTTATTTTTCAAAACTCAACATTTCATGTCCATCGCTTTTTTTTAAATTTACTTTCGCTATCATGATAAATATGCATTATTTCAGCAGGATCTTCCCTTGCTTGATCAGTTTCAAGTTCTTCAATAAAGATGACAGATGCCCATTTCTTTTTTTATATTCTACTCATTTAAATTTACAAACCATAATATGTCGTCAATAATCAAAAACATTAGGTTGTTTGTTTACGGGAAAATTGTAGAATGTTCATAAAAAATATTCGGAACAAAAGCGGATAGCGCGGGGAACTAAGTCAAAACAAGTACCCTAAAATTGTATCAAAAAACATTTTGCCACTCCCAAAAAAGTGGGAGATTGTGACAAATACATGTTAGATTCCCATGAAGACTTGCCGTATAGGAGGGTACTGTCATGGACATTGGTAACAAACAAATAGTTTTCCCAGATTTAACGATTTCGTTGAGCCTGGGGTGTCTCTGTGCTCCCCTCACAGGTTAATAGACCCAGGAAGATTTGGAAACCACCAGTGGAAGACGGGTAGAATACCCCCCCCCTCCCAGTATATAAATTCCAATTTTAAAACTTAATACAACAAGAAAGAAATATACCACTGATTCTGAGTCATGAGGATCTTAGATCGGACACCACGATTCTAAAATTACCATTTTGGGGTGTGGTTATCAACTTTTGAGATTTACCGTGTTTGTATTAGAGTAAATAGAATAAATTACATTGTAATTTATGCATAATCCAATAAAACGCATTTTCCTTTGGAAAATCACCTCGGACCCAGCTCCGGTACTCGCAAACACAAAACAGTAGGTCATTCAATAGGCAAAAACCGGTAACAAAAATTCTAGATTCGAATAAACGGCAGATATCTGATCTGACAGAGAGAGAGGAGGAGAATTCCCGCTTTTTTCATCCGACGTCACCAACGCTTCTAATCATAATAGTAATGAAGGTTTTATTTTTTTTTTTTTATTTTTATTTTCATTATACCTGATTAACTAGTACCTGGAATAAAAGACCTCTTTGACCTTGGAGCTGTGTAGACAGAATCCAAATACGATCCGAGTGAAAAGAGCTGACGTTGCCAACCCCATGCAATCAATGGATCACATAGCGTCAACAGGTGTGACGCTGTTCGTATCTGATTTCTGCACAGATCCGCAACATTGTTGTCGTTTTGTTTCATCATGGGCTGAGGTTTGGTGTGTGGGAGTAGAGTACGTCTAAATGGTTTTGGGTAAAAAAAAAAAAAAAAACAGATATTTGTTTATAAATGGGAACTCCGTCAAAAGGGAATTTGAAAGAGCCTAAAAAGAAGCTCGAATGCATGTCTTCCAATGTTTTTTATTTCACGCTTTTCTAGTAGAGTGATTCCCTCCTGGAAAATTCGCAGACAATGTTGTGGCCGCGGTAGCCAAGTGGTCTAGGCATCGGATCGTGGCTAGTATGTAATGAGTTCGATCCTAGTACCACTGAAGACCCGCCGTGTAGGGGAGCGATGCACGTTAAATCTGTCGAGAGCCCAAACGTCCTCCGGTGTGGTAGTTAGGAGAGGGGGTGCCAGCTCAGGTGTCATCCGCGTCACTTGACCATGGTTCAAAATTACGCGGACTGTCCCCAAAAGCCCTCGTGTAGCTGAACAGTGGGACGTTAATATTCACTCACGGAGAATGTTACTAATTTCAATTATCGTTCTTGAAAATTTCTTTCTCGTGGTGCATTTTCATTATTTTACTGCAATTTTGAGCAAACGATTTAAAAATTTTATTTTTCTTATAATAGAGATTGCAAAAGAATAAATATAAAATTATATTCAAAAGGACACAGGAACAGGATATTCAACTTCCTCATTTGGACAAGAAAGAACAATTTCTTAGTAAACAAAATAGAGGGGGAGCTAATTTTTCTTAGAAAGAATTGAAGAATAAAATAATTGTGTCAATTCAAAATTTTGAAAGTTCTTTTTACTTCAGACGAGCACTTGGCACTCCATTCTCCAAACTTCTACGTGAGAATTTTGGTTTTCGATCGATTTTAAGTACATCAGCTCTTCTTACGTGACTGGTCTGAGTTGCATCAGGACAAGAACAGAGGCAGAAACAATGGCGGCCAACTAAAAATGCGAGCTAAAACACTTAAGTATAGAAATGAAATTTCATAGACAGTTTATGAGAATTTAGAGTGATTATTGTCAACGGCGTAATGAAATTTTTGCTGTGGCGGATTTACAAAAATTCAAATCTAATTAGTTTATTCTGAAATTCCTGATTTATTTTTTGCTATTCGGTGAGATACACTGGGGTGCAAAAAGTTAAAAACACACACACACACTTCAGCGGATTTTTCAAAAACTACTGGACCTTTTTTTAATAAAAATTTACGCATTCAATGAAAAGATTCTTCTTTTTATTATCCAATCAAAATTGATCTCATTTTTTTTTTCATTATCTGCAAATCAATAAGACATGATAAAACAAATACTTCAAACACGCATTCTGTAGGGCTTGAGATTTGCTTGTGTTTCTTCAAATTTACCATTGTTATTGAAAATTTTGCACACAATTATATAAAGACTGGATTGTGATGGAGAGATGTTGGGAGAGATTGAGGCAGGTCAATTCCAAGCGGAAGTAGCAAGATGGTCGAATGTGTCTCGAAATTTAACATCCAAATTTTGGAGCCATTCCCTGGAGACCGAAACAATATCCTGAAGACTAGCTACAGGGAGCTCAAGAGCCAACACCTACCAAGATGATCACTACTTGGATTTAACTGTAGGGCGCATTAGAGGAATATCAGCTACACAGTCCACAAATTAGCTCTTCGCTGTTCCGAATACCTCAGTTTTGAAGTGTATTGTTTACCGAAAGCTTAATGAAGCAGGGTATTTTGCAAGGAGGCCAAGTGTCTGCGTTCCACGTTCTCCAAGTTATAAGAAAGCCCAGTTAATATTGTACAGATGGATACTGGAATAATGGATCTGTTGTTGGCATCTTCACTACTGAGGCGAGATTCAGTCTGAACACTGATTCTCAATGTGTTCTCATGTGGAGAGTACTAAAGATCCAGTGTTCCACCAAGATTATGAACACTGACTCTCTAGGTGTTTAATGTGGAGAGTACCAAAGATCCAGTGTTCCTCCAAGATTATGAACACTGAGCACTGAAGTCTAAATGCTGAACACTGAAGTCTATATGTTGAACACTGAAGTCTAAATGCTGAACACTGAAGTCTAGATGTTGAACACTGAAGTCTAAATGCTGAACACTGAAGTATAAATGTTGAACACTGAAGTCTAAATGCTGAACACTGAAGTCTAAACGCTGAACACTGATTTTCAAAGTGTTCACATGTGAAGAGTGCCAAAGATCCACTGTTCCTCCAAGATTATGAACACTGAACACTGTGTTCTCAAATTGTTCACATGTGGCGAGTACAAAAGATCCACTATTCCTCCAAGATCATGAAAGTTCACTATACGGAGGTGGTGGCGTTATGATCAGGGTTGGTATTATGTTAGATGGGTGTCCAAAACTGCGCGTCTTTCAAGGTAGCACTTTCACCTAAGGTATTGAGATATAAATTTAGAGCTTTGCGTGAGTTTTATCAGAGGGACAGTTTGCCTCCAATTCATTTTTACGGACGATAACCCTCATCCATTCAGGGTTCGACGGGTCGAGAGGTATCTCGAAACTGAGGATATTTAGAGGATGGAGTGACCATCCAAATTTTTAGACTAAAATCTCATACATTATGTCTGGGGATTGCTGGCGTAGAGTGCCCTCCCTGAGTGTGCCCTGAATCAAAACATTTTCGGGGCCCTTTTTTAGATGAGAGTTTTTTAGATATTAGTATTATAGTGGAACTGTAGTTAACATGTTGGCACCCCTGTAGCTTGGGGGCCTCGTATCATTGATACGGTGGTAGCCACGGCCCTGCTGGGGATGTTCTTGGCAGTGAACTGAAAAAAACTTGCCACATACTCTTGGAAAACTCTTGGACCCAGGAAGTGCGTTGATGAAGGAGTGGGATTTGACAGCATGAAAGCTGCATTACTGTCTGGAGCAAAATCATATATCACAATAAACCTTCAATGAGTACCCTATCTTGCTACATTATTTTTGGACTGTCATTCTTCCATGAATGTGAATCATGATCTCTCTCTCATGAGGGAATACCACTGATTTTTAGGATCATATTTTTAGTAGTACGTTTAATCTTCATATCAAATTTCAACGTAATTGATTCAGTAGGTTTGAAAAATCCGTGAAAATCTTATTGTTCCTTTAACTTTCTCACACCAGTATACGTGTGATTAAAAAAATTGTTCTGCGAAACAATTATAATAAAATTCGGACAGAGAAATAAAATTTTATTTTGGATAAACACACACAATATTTTAAAAAAAATGTTATAAAAATAATTTCATAGTTTTTTATTGAATAAAATATCAAAACAATTTTTTTGCATTAAATTTTTTAATTCTGAAACTAGTAATAATTTTTTTTTATAAAAGATTTTAGTAAAATTATGCAAGAGCAGTGGTAAACATTTAGTTCTCTGTGTTTATAAATCTGTATTTTTTTCCAGAATACTCTCACCTTTATCGCAATATCTCATCTGAAATATTATAACATTAAAAATTACAATGATTCGGCTAATTTGACATAAGCATGCTTTTTCTCTGCGATTAATCATATTTTCTCATCGAATTTATAGAAATAGAAAAAGAAATTACATGGCATTTAAGAGCATATCTTCAGAAAAAAAGTTTTATACATATATATTAAATGTTAAACAATATAACTGAAAACAAGTTTGATTTTTCAGTTCTGATTTGATATAAAAAATGTGTATCATAAGGAATACTCATACCTTATTTTTACTTTTGTACTTAGAAAGGGAAGATATAGATTTCTTTTCAAATTAATGTAGCTCTACAACGCGACACTAAGCCATTTTCAGGTGGATCTCATAAATTTGAACAAGAGCCAAATGACTCAATTGCATTTTGACCAGTACACTCTTCTAAATTCTTAAAATACTACGTGAAGATTTTGCGGTTACAGTAGACTTAATAAGAATATAGACCCTGTTATTCTCAACTAAACCCTTTGGTAGGATTTAGATTTGATTTCACTATTCCATTTTAACATCAGCGCTAGCATAAGTTTTTGACCTTGACCACTGAATTGACGAGACCTTATAGGAAAGATGAGAGAATTTTTTGGAAAACACACAAGCACATCCAAGAATTATAATTCAACAATAAAAGTCTTATAGACGATTCCGATTAAAAAATAATACATTCTATAATGATTCGGATGTCAATTTTGCCTCCCTTTTTCTATTCCGGAAATGTTATCGATATCTTTTGAAAGAGCCTTATTCCTAAAATTGTGATCTTTCGATTGAGTCGTTTTTCATATAATGATAAACTTCTAAAATTCTGTCATAATTAGGTGCATTAATTGTTCAGTTCTTAGAATGAACAAGTACTTTTGCGTTATAAAGTCATTCCAATTTATTGTTCGTTTAATTTACAGTAGAACGTCTTTTATCCGAATCAATTGGGACCGAACACCGTTCGGATACACGATTGTTCGGATAACTGAAAACCGAATGTGATCCATGCAGTATATGAAAATGAATATTGAAAATCATCATATGAGGGAAACGTGTTTGAAGAAAAAGCAAAATAGGTGCAAAATGTCGCGGAAAATAATCACTTATTTTTCGTTGTATCATTGTACACCTTCGTTTTTTCGTTGCAAGGTCTCTGATTCTCTTCAACAGCAGTAGTTGAGTAGGACAGCACTCTGATTGCTCTTCGTACCACTCCATAACTGTCTCTAACGCAGGAAATGCGTCAGCATTTGATGGACCCTTGCTATTTTCATTGTTGTTGTCCTCGTCTTCATCCGTTTCATCGTTAACAGGGTCGGATGCTTCTTGCACGGAAGTCACAATCTAGTCATCATTTGGCATTTGAAATCCACAATCTTCTGCATCGCATGCTATCCAAATTGTTGTCTTTCGAACATTATAAAACTGTGTGCTAGAGACGCTCCACTTTCTCCCTTCACGAGACGGTTCAATATTTCAAGTTTTGTCTCCATGTTCAAGACGTTGCGCTTCCGTTTTGAATTCGAAGCCATAGCAGTTCACAACTCAACAAAAGAGCATGTACACACCCCCTCATTTGTAAACAAAGTGACCTAATATCCCGCGCAGATGTTTACCAATTTACACAACTGAAATTCCCCCAAATAACCCCTCACCTTGGGCTTTCCCGTCACTTTTGACCTCGCGTGAAACAACTGTTTAGCTTTGCACTGTACTAAAACGTATTCATGAACAGTACCTACATGTAGTTGACAAAAAAAAAAAAAAAAAAAAAAAAAAAAAAACTGGTCCAGATATTTGACGTCCGGATAAACGTTCGGACAAATGACGTTCCACTGTAATTAAAAACTTATCTATAGAAATGTTTTAACATTTTTTTTTTCTAAAAAAACACCATCCCACCACATTATAGACTTAGGTACAAACATAATTTATCAATTTTCTGTATGTTATTAAACATTTCTTCTAATGCATATGTTATATTTGAAAAGCTATACTAACAGTTTATTTCATATAATCGTGGAACAATATCCTGCCCATTAGAAAAAGATTACATAACTATGCTTTGAATTTATGACCATAAAAATTGCCCATGACATCCAAACGAAAACGATCTAACCTGAGAGAGCAAAAAAATAGATCAGCAATATTTACTCAGGGTTTCAACAGTGCTAACAATAAAGATGTCCATTTATGGCCGGTGTTTTTTTTTAAGCAATTTATTATCTATTAAGGTTGATGTCTGATAAGTTAATTCTAAATTTTCACCTGGGCGAAAGAAAAATTCTCATCGTTATCGGTTGCAGGGTGCGTTTTAATCAACCCAGTCATCTGATACCGTTATCCTTTATTGAATGTACAAATGAAATGGAACTAAAACATCTGGATAAAACAGTAGAATTCCTCAAGACCATGTATAGAAAGAAAAACAGCGACGAGGTGGAATGTGCGATGTTCTCGAATAAGAAAATACATCCTGTCCATCTAAAATGTTACACCAGGGGTCGGCAACCTTTTAGCTGTGGCGTGCCAAGCCAATCTATCAATATGATTCAACGTGCCATACAGTAGGATATTTTTGAAACGATACGATCCCCGTGATAATGTATGCAGAGTTAGAGAATAGAAGTCATTACTATAGATAGTTACAATTTTATTTTATATTGATTTTGCATTCCGTAAGCATATTTCTTAACTTAAAAATAAACAGCAAAAAATATAAATATTTCTTCAATAAAAATTTTTTAAATTGTACATATGTAATGTATTTTTAAACAATTTATAAAAATAAGAAAAAAGATAATTTAAAATGTAAGTATTTTCCTTCATTACAGTTATACAAAAAGATCAATAAGAGTTTAATTTCAAATCTGGGTCTGCGTCGCTCTATTTTCATATCGTAAAACCAGAGGAATAATATGTGACTTAAAATTTGACGCGATTCTGAGTATTCAGTTGTTAAACAATTTCTTTGCGAACTCGAAATACTTTTCATATAAGGAAAGATTTCTTACTTAGATGTGTAGAACCGAAAGCGGAAAGCAGAGTGCATGCTCTTTTCGCTCTTTAAACAATTAAATCTCTCCAGCAATGGCATTCACTAATTTACAAAACAGCTGTAAATTTATATTTAGAGTTACCTAATAGGTTCTTTTGTAATTCCATAAATGTCCATAATTCTGTAGATATTTGTCAAATAAGTTCCATTACAAATTTATCAACTTCTCTCCTCTCAAAAATTGACAAATTTGCAGAGTAGTGCAGAGTGCCAATGAAAACTGTACCGTGTGCCACATCTGGCACGCGTGCCATAGATTGCCAACCGCTGTGTTACACCTTGAAAGACAAGAGACATCGAAGCCAAATTAATTGCGCAAACAACATAGACCGCGGTTTAGGTAGGCTGATTCGATGGAATCTGATTTTCTCGTAATTAATGAAAAGAACAGAAGATCAATCAGAAGTCATTACGGAGAAACTTCTTAGGAAGGCACTGGCTCTTAACTGGGCTGCTTAGGCATTTATGATGATGACGATGAACATACATAGGGGTGAACTGATGGAACTATATCTCCGTTCGACTTGTAGAGTACGAAGAAATCAATATTTTCTTCAACCACTATAGCTGGCAAAATGCACGAGAAGTGTTCCCGAATAGTTTTGACAAAGGTGGTACCATTGGAAAGATATTTTTGCATGTAGAGTAAATATTCCAATTGAATTATCAGCCGGAAATGAGCCTTTTTAACATATCGGCAAATTTATATCAAAAGAGTAGCATAATTATTATTTATGGTAGGAACTAACTCCCTGGTTTTACAAAACGAAAAGGGGCATGGGCATGATCAAGTAGTGAAGTTGCCTAGAGGCTAAAGTTTAGCCGCTAAACTTTGCTGTCATTGATTTAGACATTTTTTCCTTCAGCAAGTGTGTTTCCCTGGTACAAATGATCGGTTCGGGATTCAGTATGCATATTCTATAAACGTAAATTATGCCGTGCACTTCAGTGTTTTTCTGTTTATTTACTAGCTCATAATAAATAATTATAAGTTAGTCTATATCTCGAAAAAGCTCGTTTTCTACTGGTAGTAGCATGGGAACTTTTAATCTACACTTTTCTAACATTACCACATTTGTCGAGGAGTCACACTCCAAGCAGTTTAATTTTCAGCTAGATATTTTTTATGTGTGAACTTTTTGTTTCGCGACAAATATCTAAGCAAGACAAACATCAAGTTCATTCCACATATTTTGTCGTCTCACCCTGTCAATGGTTCCTAATGAAACACAGATGCGTTCCTTAAGTTCTTGTAGTGTTTTCGCCATCAGAGATCGAGGATGGAAGAAAAACGGAACACTTTTCTTTATTTGTATTTTTACTTGTTGAAATATGTGTCATATAAACTCAGTGGCCAATTGATAGCGCTTCGCGCTTCTATGGCACCGGTCCGTGGCTCAAACCCTGGGCAGGGCAAGGTCAATTCAGCCTTTCATCCTTTCAGTGGGTCGATAAATGGAACTTGCTTGGTAAATTCCCTGCTTGGGAGCTAAACACATGGGGTTTTGCGTTAGAGTGACCTCCCGACCGGAGCAACTGCTCATGCACCTCAAAGCCCAAGGTCATGAAAACTGAGATGGGCAAAGTAGGCCTTGGCCCGCAATAGGCTGTTGCAACATTGAGTTGAGTTTGAGTTGTAATATAAGAAATATTTTTGAAAATACAAATTTTTAATGCAGTTTTTCAGTTATTCGTTTGTGCTATCCCAGTATATATATACGCTTAAGAGCCAAAGCATTATGACCACCTGTCAATAATGAGTTGGTTCATCTTTGGCACTCAACACAGCTTCAACCTGCCTTGGCATGGATGCCACAAGTCCTTGGTAGATGGCCAGAGACAGATTGTACCAGATGTTTAAAGCAACGGTCACGCAAATCCGTGATATTGCGAATTGGTGGTCTTTGAACTCTGAGCTGCCGTCCCATGACATCCTAAATGTGTTCTATCAGATTGAGATCCGGTGAGTTAGGCGGCCAGGACATTAACTGGAATTCAGCATCATGTTCCTGGAACCACTCCAACACAATTTTTGCCTTGTGACACGGGGCATTGTCCTGTTGGAGCATTCCATTTCCAACTGGAAAAACAGAGGCCATGTAAAGGTGCAACTGGTCCGCAATGATGTTCAGATACCCTGTTGCATTCATGGTTTGCTTTACCACAACCACAGGTCCCAGAGTCGCCCAAGAGAACGTCCCCCAAAGCATAATACCTCCACCACCGGCCTGTGTATGACCTACTGTACATTGAGGGAGCAACTTTTCGCCTGGAAGACGGCGTATCATGACATGGCCATTGGCGTGAGGAATGATAAACCGTGATTCATTTGACCTGGCAACTCTCTCCCACTGATCGATGGACCAGTTTCGATGTTCCCGTGCCCAGCGCAGGCGCAGTTGGCGATGACGCTTGATCAGCAAAGGCACACGAGTGGGATGTTTGCTGCGTAGCCCCATATCCAACAGTGTCCGCTGAACAGTGTGCTCCGATACTACTCTACTTGGTCCTCGATTGTATTGGGCTGTCAGCTGAGCCACTGTCTGGCTCCGGTTTTGCTTCACCATGCGAGACAGTCTCCGACGACCTTTTTCTTTGATAGCGTGTGGACGTCCAACACCATATCGTCTACTGCTGGTTTCATCGTCATTCATCCACTTTGCATAAGTACTAATAACTGTAGATCGCGAATAACCCACGAGTCTTGCAGTTTCGGAAATACTTGTTCCGAACCATTACAATCTGCCCTCTATCAAAGTCGCTTAGATCCGCAGCCTTTTCTATCACACACAGAAGTAAGTAAAGTCCTTGCAGTCCAGCAGCAGTCAAATACCACTTCCACCGGATCACGTGCCTTTCACGTCATCCAGGCGAGTTCATTGCAAAATGTAGGGGTGGTCATAATGTTTTGGCTCTTGATTGTATATTTGTAGACCTCTGCTGTTGAGGTGCTTCTAGAAAGTAAGGATATCTGCAGCCAGCATGCTTCCCTGATTCAAATTCCATCGAAGGTGTGTGAGAGGCTTTGGGATGAAGCCTGTCCGCAAGATAGAATCTTCCAATTACCAGATAGCTGAAACACATGATCCTTGAGAGAAGTGGAGGAACTCTTACCTCAAGTATTGATGGACAATTTGGTATCGAGTATGATCAGGCGGTGTCCCGCGACCGTTATAGTTAGGGTAGATCACACTTTTTACTAAGGGACTTTGGTTTGTTGCTCTTCCTAATGGTCAAACAAGGTTTTTCAATAAACCCGTTCCATCGATGCCTTTTTCTGCTTTGTTCTATATATGTAAAATTCATTTTTTCGGATACTATGCATTGATCAGCCTTTAAGTGCTACAACATTGTGTCTCTGCGGTTAGGTTTCACGTAACCAAGTAGAGTTTTTTTTTTTGAATTACGGAACATTCTGAAATGTTGCTTACGATTTAGTCACTAATGTTTACACACTTACCTTTTTCTTGTAATGGATTTGGATGTTCTATCCAGTGGCGTAACGTACACCTCCGTAACACCCGCATCGTGGGGGGCCCAGGGCTCTAGGGGGCCCAAAGCCTGACTGACGCCAAGTTAATATGGTTTTGCAATCCTTTGTAAAATCTGGCTTGTGTGGGGCCCCCAACCTGACTTTGCAGGAGGGCCCGAATGTTCTCCGTTACGCCACTAATTCTATCCATTATTTTCAATAAGTTTTTGCTCAGTATTATTAACAGAAAGGGGGAAGGTTGGCTAGCCAAAAAACGTGTTCAACCCCACTTTTGTATAAATAATTATTTTTTTTTGAAGCTGTCTTAAGTCAGCAATGTTTATAAACTGTAGCATCCATATATTTATATGTTTTTAAATTCTATTATTTTTATAATTTCTAATTTATCATTGCTAAAATCTTATGTCTGGTTTATCTTACAATTTCAGTTTTTTACAGTTTTGATGATTATTGATTATTCATCTCTCTCTAGTAGAGAATTTTAACTTTATATATTAGGAAAGATTTCTGTTAAATGTATTTTGGCATCCGAGCGCAATATATTCATCCTACCGCAACCACACCTCATGAATCTTCTTTCTGTGAAGGTCACAGGAGATAGCGAAGAGCCCTGATAGCTTCCTGTGTTGCCAATATAACATCGTTGGGGAATAATGTAACAGCTTCCTTCCTCTGATCAGCCTTGTCATAAACTTCAACGAAAAACGCGGAATTACCATATCTCTTCAAGAGCAACCTTTTGAAAGAAATCGTTTAGTAACTCAGCATACAAAATTAGAGCAAAAATTTCCACAAAATGAAATTTTGGGGAAATTGCACTCTTTTCATTTTCTGGTATTTCAAATTTTAATTAGTTGGTAAAATAGTTTTTAGAGATATGAAATTTCGCGTAAAACAGTGGTCTTCAAACTTTTTGTCGACTCACAGAACTCTTGAAACTATAAGGTGTTTCTGGAGAACCTTATCAAAAAATATAAGAAGTGACATTTAAAGTACAGCCCAACATGTTATACGCACTTTAAGGAAAGACAATTTTAAAAAATCTGTATTTTTTATTAATAATTTTTAACGCAATATATTAATGGAATTTACTCATTAATTTGTGCTTTAGTTTTCCATTGCATTATATTTAATTACAGGAAAACGTGTGTGAGTTTTTTAACACAAACTATCGTACTGGTATACGTGCGTGAATTTTTTAACACAAACTATCGGTCTAGGCCAGCGATGCTCAACCTGCAGCCAACTGGACTTTTTTAAGTGGTCCGGTGACGGCCCATTGCTCTGAGAAATTCATTTATTTTTTGAATAAAGTATTAAAAATTTGGTGAGATATTCTGTCAGTCAAGAAATAAAATATATCAATTTTGCGAATGGATATATTTTCCTACTTGCCACGAACGGTTAGTGATAACAGATAACAGTGGGAGTAGCGAATATTTATGAGTGAAACTAATTTTTAAGTATCTCTCAGGTCTAGGAAAGCGAAAATATTCGAAGAAAATAGCTTGTTTCAAGACGATTTGGTAGTTGACTGTTTTGTAATGAAAAACAAACATGGGATCCGTAATTGTTTTAATTTGTCGCTTAGCGCACACAGGAATTTTTCAAGGGGGGGGGGGATCCAGGACCCAAAGTCCACTATTCTGGTCCCATGCTCCAATACGCCGCCCAACATATTCTTTTTGATTTTGTCGATTTTCGGAACAAAACAGTAAAAAAAACCATTAATTAATAAAATTAAAACAAACACTTAATTAAATTTTACGTACCATACATAGGATTATAATCAATCTTAAAAAATCATGGGCTTGGGAGGGGGAGGGGGTCCGGACCCGAGTACACCCACCCTTGTGTGCACCACTGATTTGTAGTGGAAGTGTTATATTTAGACATACCAATAATTACGAATCGTTCAATGACATTTTTCCTCGAAGATCTCTTTCAAGAGGCGATAAGTCGACTTTCTGGACAATCTTTGCAACAGCAGCAAAGTGTTTTGTTAGTGGTAATATCACAGTGGTAACAAATGCATCCAATGACATTTGTTATATTATCGGTAATCAAATGAAACCGTTTACTGAGATGCAGAAAATTGTGAAGGAGTGCTTCTCAAATGTATTACTTCTCCAATTTAGTGTTTGATAAGATCAGTGACAAAAAAAAAAAAATGTAAAAAAATAGTAATTAAAAAAGGAAAATTGAGTTTTAATATTTGATCATTCTATGCATTTTAAGTTCCTATCTTGGTCTTAAAGGTCCCCCCCCCCCCTCTATTAATCCTCATGTTGTGGCCCGCGTGAATTAGCTACCTCATGTTTGCGGCCCGGCAGGAAAAAAAAAGTTGAGTACCCCTGGTCTAGGCCCATTGAAGCTATCCGTGGTCACATTTCATATCCTGCGTTAATTTACTTCGAAATTTTGTTTTGTTGCCGCATACGTTGCGAAATATTTTAACTTAAATACATTGTTTAGAATGGCATTAAGATATTTATAACTGTGGGAGAAACTTCTGTGTATTCTGCAAATTTACAACTTTAAAATGTATATAGGAGCTGTTACTGCTTAAATTTACGACAAATCTGCTGATATGTCGAACGGTTGTTCCCTCTCTTTCACTGGTAAGCCATCCATTCATGCTTAAAGCAAGTAACTTTACGAAATTTATTTTATGCTTAAAATACTTATTTATATT
This sequence comes from Trichonephila clavata, assembly GCA_019973975.1. Classification (NCBI taxonomy): domain Eukaryota; kingdom Metazoa; phylum Arthropoda; class Arachnida; order Araneae; family Nephilidae; genus Trichonephila; species Trichonephila clavata. The sequence goes on along the minus strand of BMAO01032370.1, from coordinate 131 downwards.
TATCTTAACAAGCAAACTACCCTTAAGAATCCAATCCTCTTATGAAAATTAAAATTTTACAAAAATTTTGGACCCTTTGGTTTGCATAAATGGGATTGTTTGAGGAACTCCTTTCAAATGTGCTCGTCAAA
>BMAO01032369.1:0-100756 GCA_019973975.1 Trichonephila clavata | reverse complement strand
CTAAATTTGCTAGATATACGAAGGCAGGCCCAGTGCCGATTTAAGTTCATTTCGGTCCCTGGGAAAAGTTCTTGAAAACTAATCCCTTCCCCCATTATCTAGTAAATTGGTATCACTTTATCTCTCTGTGATGATAACAATAAACTGATCGCGAAAAATATAAGGACAAATATTTATTTTATCCGATAAAGTCCTTGTGTCTTACTTCCGCGTAAAAGTGGTAACTGATTAAATGTAGTCTTTTGATAATCTGAATTTCACTTTTAGCTTTTGCTATTCACATTATCAAATTGGTTATAAAATCATATTTCCCCTTAGACCTTTCAAATTATCATCGTAGCTAGATAAAATCAATATCTTTGCTGATTGCTCAAAAAATAGGAAATGATAAACTCAATTAGTTCATTCATTAAGTTACATAATTAACTTCAAAATAAAATCTCGTGACGCAAAATCCCATTTTTTTTTTCCTTTTTTTTTTTTTCTATTTTTTCTTTGAGAATTAAAGGGTCTTAGCTACTGGTGTAGCGAAAATATTAGGGATTCCTTGCAAAATCAAGTACGTATTTGGCGTCAGTCAGGCTTTAGGCCCCTAGATTCCTGGGCTCGCTGCTATGGCGGGGGTGTACGTGATGTCACTGGTCCAAACACTCATATGTTCTAATTTCATTTTCTCCGATTATTAGGATGACTCCCGATGTTGGGGGTAGGCTCATATAGGATTTCTTAAGTCAAACGATCGGCGTGTTCTTTTTCGTTCAGGAAAAACATGTGATAATTATGAAGCTAATATACAACTAGCCATATATCTAATACACTGGTGTGCAAAAATTAAGGACGAAGTCGAAAAATTAGCATATCAGCTGAACGAAGAGGCAGAGCGGACAGAAAGACCAATCAGGAGATTAAGTTGAGGTGATGTACGGTAGCACATGCGCAGATATGCCGGTAGACGTAATGTCTGAGTAGTAAAGCATGTTGTCGGTGTAAGATTAGTATTTCTGGCAAAGAGATTGCACACCGTATAGCAGTTAAAATCACACCGAGTTGCTACCTCAGCGATAAATGGTGAATAATCAATCTGTTAGACGACATCTGGATGCTTTTACCCAAAGTCGAATCATTGGGAAGTTGGAGGAAGGTCGCAGTGTGACAAGTGTGGCTGCAGAGTTTGGAATTGCTCACAGCATCGTTTCACGACTTTGGAGACAATTTCAAACTACAGGAACAGCTATCCGGGGTTCAGCAGTGGTCGTCCACGAGGAACCACACCCGCAGATGACCGGTATATTGCCTTACAGGCCAGAAGAAACAGGTGGCAGACAGAGGGAGAAATCGCTAGACACACGACACAGGCGACTGGACGACCGATATCGCGTTTTACCGTGGCCAGAAAACTGCACGGTGGTGGTCTGTTTGCACGACGCCCTGTACGGTGTGTACCTCTAACGCCTGCCTATCGGAGAAGGCGTTCTCTGTGGTGCCGGGAACACCGTAATTGGAGAGACAATGAATGGGGACGAGTACTCTTTACAGATGAGAGCAGATTCAGTCTGAGTAGCGATTCTCATCGCATACTCATCTGGAGAGAGCGGGGAAGCCGCAACCATCCTCGAACATCATTGAAAGGACAGGTATGGAGGTGGCGGTGTTCTAGTTTGGGGAGGCATCATGCTTGGTAGTCGTACAGACCTTCACATCTTCGACGCAGGTTCAGTCAACGGGACCCGTTATTGTAACAAGATTCTTCTTCCATATGTGCGTCTTTTAGAGGCGCTATGGGTCCGCAGTTCCTTTTCATGGACGACAATGCACCATGTCATCGCACAGTAGCTGCCGAACAGCTCTTAGAGAGTGAGGATATTGAACGTATGATTGGCCGGCACGATCTCCGGATCTCAATCCCATCGAGCATGTATGGGATTTTCTAGGCAGACGCTGGCAGCTCGTACCTTACCACCAGTAACGATTCCGGAGCTTCGATTTGGCGCTGCAAGACGAATGGGCAGCAATGCCTCAACAACTCATTGACACCCTCATTCTCAGCATGGGCAGACGCTGTGAAACCTGACTAGCAGTCAGGGGAGATAATATCCCCTACTAAAGAGTGGATATTTCTTACTGGACACCCATCACAGGGATGTTTCGGCCTTCAGTCGCATTGCGCTCCATGTTACTTTTTAATAAAGCTTCTTTTTATCCCTCTGATTTCTCTTTTAGTAAATGTTGCTTACATTACTCATGTCCTTACGTATTAGGGATCTTACGGTATTAAATGTGTTGATTTGGAATGCTTTTGTACAAAGTTATATTAAAAAAACCGTCTCGTCCTTAATTTTTGCACACCAGTGTATACTATTACACTGGTGTCCAAAAGTTAAGCATAAATCGTAAAATGCGAAAATCATAGAGTAAATATTCGCAAAATTATTCCAAATTTCTGGCAGATATTAATTGGGTGAAGCAGAAACATTGGGTTTATACAAAACTTTTCAGTCGACTACGTCCTGCGCGAAACACCGTCGGAACGCGGAGAAACCGATTCACGCAGCATAGACAGTTCAGACAAGTTTCGTGCAACTGCTGTGCGAAGGAACGTTGTTAACCATTAAACAAGGTGAATGATGGCACAAAGACGCCAATTGGACATGTTTACGAAATGAAGAATCGTTGGAATGCTGGAATCCTCACGATCACAAACCGAAGTGTCTCGAATTCTGAATGTGGACCAGTCTGTGATCTCAAGACTGTGGCAGAGGTTTCAAAGAACGGGAGATGTTACCCGAAAATCAGTATCAGGTCGACCAAGAGTCACAACCCCTCGCCAAGACCGATATCTGGTAATAAGTGCGCGACTTCAGAGAGGCAGTACTGCCAGAGCACTGGGTTCGGCGCTCACAGTCTCCACAGGAATATGAATTTCGAGACAAACTGTTTACATGAGACTCAATCATGCTGGCCTGTATGCCAGAAGACCAGCAGTTTGCATTCCCCCCCCCCACATCTGCGCATAAATGCGCTCGTTTGAATTGGAATTTGAAACATCAACATTGGAGTGTGGGAGAGTGGGCTAATGTGCTGTTCAGTGACGAGTCCCGGTTTAGTCTGAGTAGGGATTCTCGGCGGGTAACGATATGGAGAGAACGTGGAACACGTTTTGAACCAAGGAACGTAACGGAAAGACATCATTTTCCATCAAGGGGAGTAATGGTATGGGAAGGCATCATGATGGACGGCCGCAAAGACCTCCATTTCTTTGACACGGGGTCTGTGACTGCTCAAAGATACAGAGACGAAGTTCTTGAGCCTTATGTTCGCTTGTTTCGAGGTGCTGTCGATCCTGACTTCATACTCATGGATGATAACGCGCCATGTCACCGAGCGGTGCTGATTCATGACTTCCTTGAAACGAAAAGCATTATTCACGTGCTGTGGCCTGCGAACTCCCCTGATTTAAATACTATCGAGCATGTATGGGATATGCTCGGGAGACAAATTGCAGCCCTTTCGCACCACCAAGCTCCGTTACAGAACTGAAGAGAGCTCTCCAAGAAGCTTGGAACCGTTTGAGCCCACAACTCATTCATCATCTCATAGCAAGTATGGTAAATCGCTATGCAGCGTGCCTGGCTGTCAGAGGTGATCACACGCCTTATTAAACTGCGGCATCAGTATTTTATTTAATGTTTTCTTTCATTTTTTTCTTTAAAGTGTAAATCCTTGCTATTCTCAGTTTTCCTTTTTCTTTTTTTTTTATGATAGTAAAATTAATTATTATCATTCTTTTGATTTGCTTCCTTATTTTATAACCATTTTACACTCGCATATGACGTTTCCGCATTCTGATTTACAGTTCCTTCTTTATTCACATAATTATCAATTATGCTTAAATTTTGGACACCAGTGTAGATCAACTAGCCGTAACTCTCGTTTTGCTTGGTATTTCATGATGTTTTATGAATATGTACTGTTTATATATAAAGTGATTATTGATATCTAAGTCGTAGTATTCGACTGTATTGAAAAAAAATTTTATAACTTTCACCGACTCATTTAAAAAAAAAGCCAGGATTTCTAAATAATACCTTATGAAATTGAAGTAGAATTATATTTATGTCCTTTCCCAAAGTGAATTTCTGTAAAACGCCCTGCTCCCCCCCATGGTAGTCGATTTCCATAAAATTCATTTCTTAGTGGATCACTATACAACGAAAGAAACATGCTTACCAAATTTCAAATATATGGATCCAACCGTTCAAAAACAGGAATTTTTTTTATCTATTCATCTAAAATCCCCTTCAACTCTCACAAGCCCTCTTGTAAACGGGAATATATTTATATATAACGCTCCTTAGGCCCTCGCAAAACTCCTAATGAGTATGAATCTATGTTCACAAAACCTTTTTTGCAACGGATCTTTTCTCCATGAAAGGAAAGTATCAACCAAATTTCAAGTCTGTAGATTTAATAGTTCAGAAACGGAAATGTCTATCTATAACACCACTTAGGGGTCAATTTTCGTAAAATTTGAATTCAACAGATCTCTACTCTATGAAAGGAACATGTCTACCAAATTTCAAGTCTATGGATCTAATAGTTCCGAAGATATCATGATGAACGAGTGAGTGACTGAGTGAATCGGTTTTCTCCTTCGTATACACTGCTGGCCATACAAAATGCAACACCAAGAAGGACCAGAGATATCACAGCGAAATTTATTTGGCAGATAACATGTTATACAAAGATAAACAATAAAAATTGCAGGCTTTTGTGACGTGTGGTTGGTGACGAAACCAATAGTTAGTGTAGCCTCCATTGTTGGCTATAACCGCTGCCATACGCTTCTGCATAAAATCAAAGGAGCTTTAGATGTATCCTTGGGGTTCAGCAGACAATGTACCTTCTACATATTGCCAAAGTTAATCTTCTGTTGCAGTGGGTGGTGTATCCTGGGCCAGTCATTGTGCAAGTATGGACCACGCGTTTTCGATTGGCGATAGATCGAGAGAACAAGCAGGCATAGGAAGCAGTTCAATCTGATGGGTAAAGAAGAACTCTTGGACATTGCGTGTCACGTGTGGTCACGCATTACCCTGTTGGAATATGGCTGATGGCAAGCGCTGAATGAATGGGAAGATCACGGTTCCCAGAATCTCCAACATATAGCGCTGGTTGTTCAGTAATGCGTAATCGAGGGGGGATGACAGAGAAATCCAATGCCACTCCAAACTAAGATATTGGATGCGGGACTAGTGTGGTGATGAATAACGCAACAGTTCAGCAGCCTCTCACCACGGTGTCTCCAAAACTCGAATCCAACTCTCATGATGATGCAGGCAGAAATAGAATTCGACAGTAAACACAATGCCGTTCTATACAGTTGTTCATATCCGCCGTTCATCGCACCAATGACGGCGCAAATGCCTCTGGTATCCAGCCAAAGGTAAGCAAATAACAGGATTCCTTGCGGAGATTCCACTCGGCTGCATACAGCATCGAATGGTACGAATGGAAACCGAAGGATGCGTAACAGACTGAATCTGTTGTGCTATGGTTCGTGATGTGGCTGCGTAATCCTTGATTGCCAAGCGCACAATCCACCTGTCATCACGGTCAGTGATGCAACGAGTGGGCACGATCGGTCCCGTCGTATACTCCTGCAACCAGTGATGATAAATTCACATCACACGTCTAACACGTTGACCGATTTCGCTGAAGGATAATCCACAATCCCTATAAGCTACTATTCTTTCTCAGTCGAATTCAGAAACTTGGTCAAAAGTGGCTCGATGTCTTTAGGTAAACAGCTTACGCAGAAAAAAACTCACGAAAAATTTACCGTACTTCAAATTGCCAATTTGTTCTCTCATTTAGCTCAATTACGCGGACCGTCCCCAAAAGCCCTTGTGTAGATAAAAAGTGGGACGTTAACATTCACTCACTCACTCTCAGCTCTTGCGGGTGGCGCTACGGTCACCTGTAGTGTGCATCCGCGCTATAATGCGTACTCTTTACCCCAATGACATTAATTTTCTCGTTCATCATTTTATTCTTATATTCAGAATTATTTTTTTTACTTTTTAGTTCGATTCAGTATAAAAGCGTGTTCTTTAGTTTTTTTTAATTATAATTCATTTTTCATTTTTTAGTTCGATCTACAATAAAAGCGTGTTTTTTAGTTTTTTAAACTGTCATTTTTTCATTGTTGAATTTATCCTTGAGTTTGATATTTGGAGCCAGAATTATGTGGGCTGCTGGAATAAGTCTTGCTCTTCAATGGATTTTAATTAAAGGGTCTGAAGTGTATTTATTCTTTCTGTTTGCGGGACCTCGGGTGAGTCCCTTATCGTTATATTAGATTCCGTCTCAAAAGAACAGGTCAAACAAATAAAAGTGTGTTTAGTAGGAAAAGTTCAAAAAAAAAAATTATTTAATGTACCATGTTTTCATAACGGACTAAAAATTATTAAATTCCTCCTTTTTGTTCTTTTTTTCCCCATTTTCATGCATTGTCATCCACTTCTGAGATATGGTCCAAATTTCAAATCTCTAGCTCATCGGAAAGTCACACAGTTTAAAATCAATTACAAAATTCCACCCGGACAGACGTTAAAGAAAGCGAGTTTATAAAAACATGGTAATATTAAGTGTCAATCGTATTTTCACCTTTTAAACGTATTGCAATAATGTTTATTCGTATCATCACTTCTAAACGCGTATTGCTTTATAAAAATAGAAAAAATATTTAGCAGTTAGAACATGAATTATTTTTTTCACATCACGAGTCTATTTTTTTTTATTTTCATTTTCAGAAAAATGTTTATATTATAGTGAGAAATTGATAACACATACCCATCTCCACTTTCTCACATACAGAACACATTTTTTTTGTTTTATTTTTATAAACCACAAGTGTATTAATTAAAAACACTTGCTGAGGGTTACACCTTTTTCTTTTCGTCGCTAAATCTGGAATTAGTCGCCAAATCTGGAAATGGTGTATCAAATTAGTCGCCAAATCTGAAAGTTGTACGTGCAATAAGTTGCCAAATGTGGAAGTGATATATTTAATTGTCGCCAAATCTGATTATCGTGATTCCTGACGATCCTGATGAGGATAATGGAACAAAATTATGAAATTATTGTATTGTCGTCAGGCCTTGACAAGTGTGCAAAATTTCGAATTAATCTGACTTTTTTTAAGTGGGTGATAATCGAATTCCAAGATTCCGTTACATGCAAATGAAACTTATAAAAGCGTGTTAAAAAAGGGTCAACTGCGGAATGAGAGATAATAAGCTGAAAACTTGTACAGACCTTTATTTTGTCACTCTAATCGTTGTCTCAAAAGTCTCATAAGATCTCGTGTCCGCGTCTTAAGATATTCAAGGTCAAAAAATCGGTTTTTTGCAAATATCTCGTTTTCTATGGCATTAAAGCTATTTTCATTTTTTTTTTTTTAATTACTGTAGAGAATAAAATTTTCTATAAATTTATTGAAACATTTTTTTATACATCAAACCGTTTTTGAAATAGAGGGCGCTGAACGCACAATGGTTGGCTATCTACAGCAAAATGCAAGGTCAACAGTTAGTCACATGATATAATACGCCGTATATAGTCCTTATATACGTCCTTATATAAACCTTAAATATATATATAGTTACAAACAATTGACATTTTTTATTAATTATTGCATTACATTTAGTGATAGATTTCGTTAATCAAGTATATTTTAATACTCCGCATCTGTTCGAAAAATAGAAAAACAGTTAACTGATTCTATAGACTTACTTTAATTATATTTTAATATAAGCTATTTACATTTTAAGAAGAAAAATGAAATACAATTTGTTTGAAATGCATAAATCTTCAATTTTGTTTTCTTCTGTGCAGATTATTCCTAGACCTGCTGACCCCTATTGATAGCTTAGTTACCTCAAAGAAAACATGATCTAAGCATAAATTTTTTTTTAACGTACCATGTTTTTATAACGAACTAAAGAGCATATTTTCATGCATTGTCATCCACTTCTAAGCTATGGTCCAAATTTCAAGTCTCTAGCTAATCAGGAAGTTAGTTTAAAATCAATTACAAAAATCCACCCTGACAGACGTATTAAAATTGGCAGTTATAGAGACTGCCAATAGAAGTGAAAACTTAGAGCTTTTAGTATTAAAATTTGAAATTTCATAATGTTTGAATTAAAATTATCCACATCAATCTGGTTTTCACATCTATTGACACTTCGAGCAATAACTAAATGCATATATTTATATGTTTTTTTTTATTATTCAAATATATTACAGGCTGTACAAGATCATGACAAAATATAAATACAATTCAATTGAAATAACAATTAATATACAATCATATTATTTATGGATAGTATTTGTATTTACTTAAATTTCAATGTACTTGATTTTTAACATTTTAATTATTTGCATCATTAATTTCAATAATACTTAGATTTTTTTTTGTTCTTTCAATTATTTCATTTTGTTCTTAAAAAGATACAATAAGCTTATGGTAACTAAAGTAAGAAAGAAAATGTTTGATTCAAATTTAACTAAGTATCGCGTAAAAACCGCATCGATCGTTGTTTTATATTTTGTAGCTGAGTTTTGTTTTGGAGTGCTGGCCCGTCAGAGCTTTTATCTCCTGTCTTGAGGGTGATGGAACATGATTGCTTATAACTTGACCATTTCTAAAATTTCTGAAAGAGAAAATTGAATTAAAATTTAAAATAGATAAGATTATGAGAAATAATACAATTAATAAAAATTTAAGGTGAAAACAGAAACTTTAGTTGGAAACAGAAAATTATTAATGATCAGAGCTTAGAGTTTAGCATGGGATACTCTGTAGTGCTGAGTTTTCGATCATAGGACATATTTAAATTAACTATTTCATTTGAAATTCAATTAGTGGTAAATTTTTATCATCTGCAAAGTTAATATTGGAGTCTCCACTTGAAATCATCGGTACATTATGATATTTTTCGCCAAATCTTTTCTCGAGTATTTCAGAACCTTCTTTTGTATAAATCATCAAATTTTCGAATAAAAATTGTTGTATCTGTCTCATAGATTTTCCAGGCGAAATATAAACGGCAACCATTAATATGGATTGCCTATTCTCGGAATCGCAACGAGCAATGCACAGTATATAGACATTGAACTTTTCACTCTAAATCCATTGAATTTCACTTATAAGATATACACAGCACGATACGTCAGCTGTATAGCTACAGATATACTGCTATAAGCATGTCGGTGACGCGAACGCACGAGATTTCACCCATCCAAAAAGTGCCTAAGGCGAACAGCACACTGCGCGTGCGCCAGGCAGAGCATGTCGGTGACGTGAACCCATAAGATTTTCCCCTACCGAAAAGTGCCCAACGCCGCTAAAGAAGTTTTCACTTCAAAAACATGGTAAAATACTCAAATAAATGAGAGTCTCCCTCAATTTCCAATGGACTGTTGTTTGTTAAAATGTCTCGTCTTGATTCAACTCCTCTCTGGTTGGAGTCTAAGAATACACTGAAAGTTTATGAGCGCTAGAGGGCGCTTTACATTCTTAAACACGTACATTCTTATACACACCTAATATACGAACGTTTAATTTATAGCTAGTTGATGGACATATGTTTAGCTAAATAGATTTCCTTTTCAACAATTCAGTTTTTACTAGCCACGTTTATTCGTTAGTTTTAAATTGTATTTTAGCTAAGATGGACGTAAAATTTTGAGAGTTATGTCTGATTTATGTTTTATATGTAATGAATCACTATCACAATGTTATCCTATTAATGTATTGCGCGGTTTAAAATGTTTGAGAACAGCAAGTATCGAACGAAAGGATGGTCACATTGATTTTTAAATTCTCCAACCTTTGTAAATGTACATACCGAGTGCCGAAAAGTGTACATTGGTAAAAATTCTATTGCAGCATCGAAACGACGCATTGAAAACAGTGAACCTTTATCATCACATAGTGTCCCTCATAAAAGAAGAAATGAAGCGTTTGATTTCAAAAAGCTCTGTTTATTTTGTGGTCAAGTAGCTGATGAAGCAACAGAAAGTAAAAAAAATAGAGAAGTACAGGCGCAAGATCAGTAAAGTGAGTACTCTTGAGTTTAAAGACAATGTTTTAAAAAAAGCAGAAGAACGTGGTGATTCTATAGGAGAATTAGCGAAAGATCGTATACTTTGTGAGTATGATTTGATCGCTTCCGAAGCAAAATATCGTACTTCTGCTACACTAATTTCTTAAAACAGCTACCATCTACTGAAAAGAAGTCTCGCCAAGATAGTCAAGTCTCAGAAACTATGGCAGAGATTTTTAATTACATCGAAAATCACGAGGATTCCAAATTTACATTGAAAGAGCTCATATATGTCCTGACGGGTATGTACCAGATGATAAAACTATAATTACGAGACTTCAACAAAAATATTTGACGAATATAATAATTACGACAAAAGTAATATCTTTTACAATGATATCTTTTCGTGATACACAAGCTAATATATTATCAAAAGCTTGGTATGATAATAAAAAAAGGGATCCTGAAGAAGAACGGTTGCGAATTGTAGAAGCTGCAGCAGCTATTATTCGTGAAGACATTCGGTCATCTGTCGTTGAAATCAAGTCTTATCTACCTCCAAGTAAAATGTTGGATGATGTAAATCAAGATATACCAAAAAGTTAATTGCATTTCTTACGAGAAGTCATAATGAAAAACAGAAAAGCAAAAATAGCTTATTTAAAAACAAAATGCACGTCAATAAGTCATACAATATTGGCTGCATTACGAGAACGATCATTTTCATCACAGCTACTATTAAGCCTTTCTGTGTTTTTTCATGGCAGATATGGAGCTAAGAGACTAATAGATGTGTTATATAGCTTAGGATTTGCAGCTTCGTATTGTAATACTGTACAGTACGAAATTTCAGCAGTTTACCATCCACAGTCTCGTATTTTATCATCGGACTCAGGGGCGCTAGCACAATATGTTGGGGACAATGCTGAGATAAATGCCCATACTCTTGATGGTAATAATACTCTCCATATATGGGATGATTAAGATTGTTACTCCAAAAGATGCTGTTTTTTACGATGACCGTATACAAAAATGTACAACAAAACCATGTGCAAAAGAGTTAGCAGCAATATCACACATGTTTCTTCTAGCATATGAAAAACCAATTGTACCTGGATACAGCAAAATTCAAGTCAAAAATCTACATGGTGCTCAAGCATTAATAGAAAATAATTTAAAAGGTATTGATTTTTTGTAGTTATACGGAAAATGGAAGAATATTTCATCATTATCTGGGTGGAATGGCTTTCTCGAACAGCTCATTAAAAATAATAAGGATTTTTCTACTTCTCAGTCATGTTTCTTCCTTTTATTGATCATCCTGCCAGTAATGTAGACACAATTTATACTACTTTACATTGCGCTGCAAATATTGCCAAGTTACATGGCCAAAAAACGTGTTTAATCACGTTTGATCAACCTCTCTACTCTAAAGCACGTGAAATAGTAGCTGCGTCGGATGCTAACTCAAAATTATGTAAGATGGTTGTTAAATTAGGAGGATTTCATATGCCCATGTCCTTTTTTGGATCGATTGGATATATAATGGACGGAAGTGGACTTAAAGAAGCTCTAGGTAAAATATATGCTACGAATTCAGTCGACAAAATGTTGAATGGTCATGCTTATTCAAGAAGTATCAGAGGTCATACATTGTTACGGCTTGTATTGTCAATGATAATCTTCGAAGACATGAAGATTGAAGATTGTGTGTTAAATGAGTTAACTGAACAAATCAATTGCCGAAATGTTTCCTATGAAGGCATTGAGGGGTGTGTAGGCAACTCAAACTTATTTATTGATCAATTTCAGAATAAACTGAATGAATTAAAAGCTCGAGGTCCTACAGCACAATTATGGGTACAATATTTCGAAATGGTATCAATAGCACTCGACTTTATTCGCGCTGAAAGACTGGGACTTTTCAAAGTACATCTTAATGCTGTACGAAGAATGCTGCCATATTTTCACGCTAGTGGTCATTTTTTATATGCGAAATCTGCACATTTATATCTTCAAGATATGAACGATTTAGAAAATAAAATGGATGGACAGACTTTTAAGAACTTTAAAAAAAGATTCTTCACCGTGAAACGAACAGAGAAATTTAATTCTGGTACATGGACAGATATGGTTATCGAATAAAGTCTAATGAAATCTATGAAGACAGAAGGGGGAGTATCTCTTGGTCGAAGTACGCAAGAAAGTGTTTTATGTAAATGGGTGTTTGCTATGTACGCTACAAATACAATTTGTGACGCGATGGAGAAGTTTTGTACAATTTCTTTAGACTATACTGAACAACACGTTGATGCTAAGGATTCAGGAGTAAAAAGAGATAATATTGATGTAAGTAAACTATTTGAATGGCTTACACTTCATAATCCCTTTCCAAATAAGCAACAATTTGTTTCTTTAGCTTCTGTAACAGTAGGAAATGATCCAATTAACTGTCATAAAGCCCATGAAATCGGATTACAATCAATGGTAAAGATAACTGGTTTAAAATTTAATGAAATAAAGTTAAAACGATCCGATAAGGTTTTATCGTTTTCGATTGTCAACAAATCTGTCAAAATTAACGGTTGTAGAGTTTCAATTGATCCATTGCTACTCTCCCAAAGAATAACTGTAAGCAAACAGTTTGAACGTAATCTTCAAGAATATCTCCAATATGAACTAAGTCCATTTCCATCAACTTTATTTGATAATGATGGCATGAGAAAAACCACAAAAGCGACATTATATGACAATTTGACTCCTGTAGATTTTGACCTCTATGAAAATAATGTAACATACATTATCGAAGGTGGGTTTCTTTTGCATCGCATCGTATGGAGTAAAGACGATACTTTTTCAATAATTTTAGATAAATACGTAAAATATTTACAAAAACATTATGGTTCTGAAATTGTAGTTGTATTTGATGGATACTCGGACTATAGCAAAAACATAAAAGCAATGGAACAGTTAAGAACTGCTGCTTTATCAAAATCGAATGATGTTTGTTTCGACGAAACAATGATAGCATCAATTAGCCAAGAGAAATTTTTGTCGAATCGATGTAATAAAAAAAGTTTTATTAACATGTTGATTGGGAAATTAGAATCCGTTTATATCGCGATAAAACAGGACAAAGATGATGCCGATATTCTAATAGTAGAAACAGCTATTGGAGAATCGGAACATCACAGGACTGCCATCATAGTAGGAGAAGATATTGATTTGCTCGTCATTTTAATTGGACGTACTCAAGAGCATCAAAAAGAAGTGTTCTTTAAAAAAGTTGGCAAAGGGGATGTTAAAACTCAAATATACTCTTCCAAAAGTTTTGATTCTTTTCCTCATTGTAAAAAGCACATTTTGTTTCTTCACGCATTTAGTGGCTGTGATACATCTGCATTTTTTAAAAAGAAGGGGGGGGGGACTTTCATTAGAATATTAGAGAATCTTCCGAACTTGGATCAACTAACTCAAGTATTCCAAGAATGAAACTGTCCTGTACAAGCATTACATGAAGATGGATTACGAATCTTGTTGGCGATATGCAATGCTCCAAAATCTGAGAACAATATTGATAATCTACGATGCACACACACACACACACACACACTCAATTCATCAAGTCAACAAAGCTCCCGTGCAGTTATCCAATCTTCCACCAACAAGTGCAGCGGCTCAACAACACATTAGCCGTGTATATTATAAAGTTCAAACTTGGCTAGGGAATGATTTAGAACCCCAGGAATGGGGTTGGATTCTGCGGAATGAATTCTTGGAACCGATTACGACAATATTACCGCCTGCTCCAGATGAATTACTCAATACCATATTTTGCAACAGCAAAAATGGTTGCGATTCACGCTGTGGATGTAGGAAATCTGGGTTGCAATATTCTTCAGCTTGTGGCCAGTGTAATGGGCAAGCTTGCTTCAATGCTGCACGATACGAGAGCGATCTCGATGAAGATTGTACTTTTGATTCCGAAATCCTTCAAGATTTGGAGAAAAATATCCTTGACAACGAAAATAATGAGAATGAATTGCAAATTTTCGAGTGATCGAAAGACAGTGAGGAATAAGAGGTAAAAAATTAACATTCATGTTCGTCTTATAATTAAAATTTTTGTAAAACCTCTTTACATCCGAATTTCAATTGTAATAATTGTATAAAACGATATTTTTTTAAGTAAAAATCAAATTAAAAATTACTTAATCCCATTACGTAAACGTGAGTTTAACGAAACTAATTGTAAATTCTGTTTCTGACACTGACCGAAGGATTTATGGGGCTCTTATTTCTCTTAGAACAAAAGTTCAATTCGAAATATCTAAAAAATAAAAGAATGTACAGCTTGCGCATGCGTAATAGAAATTGCTAAGAAAGCCGTTGCGTTTTTTCCGAGATAAGCGGATCTGATGAATAAGTTGACTTTTGGCTTAAAAAATGAGTTCAAAAATTCTCAGCTCAGGCACGGAAATATACGGCAAGTATAAATTAGCTTCCACTGAAACTCCAATCCAAATTGAACTGCAAGCGTCAATAAAGGAGAGCAAAAAGAATAAAAGAGATTGTAGATTTTGCGCATAAATACTGATAAGGTATCTTTATCGATTAATCTGAATGAGTTTTACAGGTTCTATAATTTTATGTCGTTTAGAAGTTTTGAAGTACGCCTTCTCTCTCTCAGTTTTAAATTATTGATCACAATATTTGCGTCATACGTAACAGACCTCTGAACGCCCATAGGTATGTATATGCTTATGGTTAATATTTGCACGTTCAACACTATTTTGTTTAAAATATGCTTATATTTCTGCTTAGGCTTGTAGAATTTATTTTTAACTTATAAATACCTGAAACTGTACTATGTTCATGTTCTCCAATTTATAAAATAAGTATAAAGGTGAATATAAGTACAATAAATCATTTTCCGAAACGAATCTTTCAGAATCATTTATTTTTCTACTATATAAATTGAAAAGAGAAACGTAAAATATACCAAAATTATGTACATTTGCGTTCGTTCTTCAAAACGATGCGAAACGAAAATATGACATTTGTACAAAATTTTATTAATGTTGTTTTGGAATTTGCATAATTGAATTGTATCAACGTAACATAAGGCTGTCTTCGGTTAATGTTAAAGAATATGACCCAAATTCGGAATATGTTTTCAGGTATAAAAATGCTCAAATATTAATATTATATTCTGGCTTAACACTACCATGTAAAGTATCACTTACTTGATCATGTTACTCATTTTTATCCAAGAGTTGACATATTTTTCAATTTTTACTATTAGTTCACACTCTCTCTATATTTATCTTATTCAAATTTAAAGCACTCAATTGAGCTGAAATTATATATACACGATAATTTTGGATGGCACTATAGAAATAAAATTATAATTAATAAAAATTAATTGATTAAAACTAATTATTCAAAGAGTTACAAATATAACCACGTTGGCATCATTTTTGGCGACTTAGCGACCATTTTGGCGACTTGTGTCAAAACTTGAAAAGGTTTTTTTCTCACATTTTTAAGCGCTCGTTTGAGCTAAAATTTTCTGTGCACTATTGTTTTGGGTAACAAAACTATAATTTAATCATAATTAATTAAAATTATTGACTGAAAGAAATTTTTTAAAGAATTACAGATAGAGCCACGATGGCTTCATTTTTAGCGACTTGGGTCAAAATTTTAAAAGATTTTTTTTTCTCTCGTTTCAAAGCATTCAGTTGAACTGAAATTTGATATACACGATTCTTTTGGATGACAGTACGATACTTTAATGATAATACAAATTGATCGCCATTTAATGTTGTAATTCTGTCATATGTACATACATATTTATATTAATTATAACTATTTAATAAAAAGTAACAAAAGTAATTTTTTTTGTATCTAAATAGGAATTGACAACTTTTTTTTTTATATGTTACTTGTTTCTTTTGTAAAATGTGTTTCGCATTTTTGCCCCCTATACCGTAATGCAAAATAAGCTATCCCTTTACATGTTAAAATGAAAAATGAATTATTTAAGAGATACTTTGAAATTTTAAAAACGCTATATTTTAAACTAATGTATGAGTTACAGTGTCACAAATTTTTATAAAAATTGAGGGTTTTTTCTGTCCGAAAATTTGCTCCGAGTCAAGTTCACGTTTTTGTATATATGGCGAAAACATCCTTAAACAGCTTGTTAATCAAGAGGTTTTTTAAAAAAAGTTCAGGTTTGTTTGAAAAGTCGTTGTTTAAAGTATTGATGGATTAATTATTAAGTAGTCTCAGGGGTGTTAACTTTGTCTCGGGGGCTGAAAACATAAAAATATTTCAAATTGATATAATTCTTTGAAATTAAAATCAAGTAATTCGAATTTTTTACACATTATTTATAAAAGAATGAGGCTTCTAAAAAGTGTAAAATGTGTAAAATTTAATCATATTTAAAAAAATTATAAGCCTATGAAAATAGGAAACATTTCTGTGAGAAATATTAAATTTTACGTTGCGCATAATATTTTCTGAAATAGCAGCTCTATAACTATATATACTAACATAAGAGCTGATTTATAAAATAAAATGTGTATTCTTATTACACTGCAGATATTTTTATATATGAATAGAATAATAAATTATATTTTTTTAAATATAAAAAAAATTGCATTTAAATTTTTTTTTTAAAATTCAATACCTTTCAAATACTCTGAAATACAAAAGATATATAATGCTATAAAATTAGATAGAGTTTAAAGAGTATGGTACATTTTATAATTCTATAAAGTTTTATACATCAAAAGCTACCATTTTAGAAAATAGCATGCGCAACGTAAAATTTACTTAAAACTTTTTACAGAAATGTTTCTTAATTTCTTATACTTATAATTCTTAAAATTATGATTATATTTTAAACATTTTGTACTTTTTTGAAACCTCATTCTCTTATAAATAACGTGTAAAAGATTCGAATTATTTAATTTTAATTTTAAAGAATAAAATAATATCTATTTGAAAATTGTTTTATTTTTACACCCCGAGACGTAGTTAACACCCCAGAGAAAAACAAGCAATCATGGGGAAAAGGTATATAGTAAAAGGAATTTTGTATATAGTCGAAAGTGCCATGTTCCTTGAGGTGAAATACTCCAAATGGTCATATTTATTGGTATAAATGCGGAACCATATGGACTGTGATTGGATTCATTGCCGGCAAGGGTTTTTTCATTGTGTACATGAATACAAAATTCTTTATGATTCTCAAATGTTTACTTGATATTGCTTCAATTTGCGAAAGATTTCTGAAGCAAATTATAGTAAATGTTTTAATTTTTCTTATATATAAATATTTATAGAACATTAGAAATGTGAAATAACAAGCATGTATTGCTTCTATGTTATTCTGAGACTTTTAAAGTGTCTTCATTATATAAGAATAAAATTGAACAAAAATTAAAAATAATGCATTAGTTTTAAATATTATAAAATTTTGTGTTACTAATAACAATAGTAACAATACAAATTGTAAAGCTATATACTAGAGCCGATAACTTAATCGCAACTTTTTTCATCTTTTGATTTGACAAAATTAGAGAAAATTAAAAAGAAATATATATATATAAAAGAGTATCCCAATTTGGCGAGTATAAAGGATTCCTTATTTAGACCATTATTTATGATGGTTGAAGTTTTATTTGGATGGGATTGACGAGGCAGTCCTGTGATTATTTAATCCAATTTATTTCTCATCTTGAGCCACACAAGCATACACATATTAAAACACTAAACACGACACAACACATAACAAAGAAAACTAAGACACTACGCGCTGCAGTCGGCAACACGTTGAAGGCAGACAAATTACAGAAAAACTGATTTCCAGAAACCTTGGTTTATATAGGCACCTCAAATCACATGATCTGAGTGGATGGATACATGTAGTTCAAGATACTCTCGTTAGGCGGGTAGTTAGGGTATTAATTAAACGTGGCTCTTGAAGCGATGAAAAAGACGATAATTAACAAATTGAAAACAGTTCATACAATAATGTACATTCTATAATATAAATGCAAAAGATTTCATTAATCTACTGTACTAATTTACAAAAGAGCGGGTGGTAAGTGATGCTGTAAAGTAAGAAATGAACTAGAGTGTCCAAACCATGCCACTATCCTTTTCTTACGGCTGCCGGTTGCCAGTCTGTGACACAGTGGTTCCATAAATGGTGGATAGTGGAAGGACTCTTCAAAGAGTTATAACAAAGAAAGGGAACTCTCGAACCAAAACTGGGAAGGTAAAAACTTAAGGAATCCGTCTAGGGGTTCTAGGGGTACTCTGGAAAGGGGGAGGGGGATAATATTTTGAAGTGCTTAGAGAGCGGGGTAAAAAAGGTCCTGTTAGCACTATAATGACCGTTAAAATATTCGTTCATTACAAGCACTCCCAGCATTCGAAAGTAAAGAAGGATTCTTAAAAAAATATTTTTTTAAACACTATTTCAATATTTCTTCTAGCACTTGAATACTAATCATATTCTTATTTATAAAGTTCTTCCCAAGATCAAAATCCAAGAAACAATAAGTTTTAAATCCTCTGTGACAATTTTAAGCGAAAACATTGACACGTCAAATTTAATTATTATACTTCTAATTTTGCTTAAAGGATTTCAAGACAGAGAGAAATACAGAGATCAGAGTTTTACTCAAAACCTTTTATGTAAATCTTAGAATTACACTTGTTATTGTCTCATTGGATTAACTTCAATACTCTCGATTTCTGACGTCCAAACATTTTTGGACCATAACCATATTATCTTAAGAACAGAGTGAGTGAATATTAACGTCGCCCTATACAGCTGCTCGAGGGCTTTTGGTGACGGATCTTGTAATTTTGTATCATGGTCAAGTGACGAGGACGACACCTGAGCTCGCCTCCCTCTCTTAACTTCCACACAAACAAGAGGACGTTTCAGCATTGACAGATTGAACCGGCATTGCCCTCTCCCCCATTACACTTCAACGGTACTACACTAGCACACATGACACGCCGGCCACGAGTCCATTACATTTACCACCTTGTGGCCACACATCTTAAGAACTAATTCCCAAAATATTCTGGCATGGTAAAAACAGGAATTTATTTTAAAGCGTTTACACGAAGTTTGCCGAGAGTTTTATTATATATCCCATCATGTGGTTTTCCCCAAAATTCATTTTTGAGGAATTTTGTAAAAATTTTCACCACTTGCATTTTAATACCGAATAAGTAATAAATCTCCCATACAATGTAATAATATAAAGCTTATTCTTCATATTGTTTTACCATATTCACATATTCATATTTCACTCTCCTATAAACATATATCACAAACATAATATAAAGAAAGTGAATTCTGCTAAATTGTGCATTTGATCGAACAGGACACAATGTTTTTCAAGAAAATAAGTCTACTTTATACCAATA
Source organism: Trichonephila clavata (assembly GCA_019973975.1). Lineage (NCBI taxonomy): Eukaryota > Metazoa > Arthropoda > Arachnida > Araneae > Nephilidae > Trichonephila > Trichonephila clavata. Next base: position 81,179 of record BMAO01032369.1, on the reverse strand, counting down.
TGTAATAAAAAAAAACTATGGATAATATATATAAGCTAAACACAATTTATTATAATTCATACTAAATAAAATGGTTTATTCAAGTATTCTTACATTCATTTAAAAGTCAGTTATTTTTATTCAAAAATAATTTTCTGCTTATAGGACGGAATGAGTTCTTTCAAGAAGAAAATTGCTGTTCTTGGTGGAGGATTTGCCGGAATAGCTGCAACGGCGAGTTTAAAAGAAGAAGGCGGTTTCGATGTAATTTGCTTCGAGAAAACCAGTAAATATGGCGGAACTTGGTGTTACAGAGAAGAGTCCGAAGAAGGTGTTCCTTCAATCATGCCAACCACCATCATCAATCACAGCAAAGAAATGGGAGCTCTAAGCAACTTCCCACCTCCAAAAGAGTTCAACAACTTCATGAGACATCACGAACTTTATCAATACATTACCGAATATGCAACACAAAATGATGTTCTGAAACACTTCCGTTTCAACACTGAAGTCAAAAGCGTTCGAAGAGCTCCCGACTACGAAGAGACGGGGCGATGGACAGTAACGGTCAAAAACAGAATTACTGAAGAAGTGACCACTGACGTTTACGACGGAGTTTTGGTGAGTGTTGGACATATAAATAGACCAAAAATGCCAACATATCCGGGTCAAGATCAATTTAAGGGCAAGATTTTGCATTCTCATAGTCTGAAAGGAGTTGAACCTTACCACAATAAAAAAGTGGTGGTTGTTGGCATGGGATGTTCGGGATTAGATGCTGCTGTAGAAACCAGTAGTGTTGCCAAACAGGTATGAATCTTTCATAAGTATTTGATTTTTTTTTTCTTTTCTTCACTGACTATTCATTCGCAAAATTAAAAAATTTTATTTCAAAACTTTTAGGAGGAAGATAAGCAATCTTTGTTTTTTCTGTTCTAATTTTTTCATGAAATTAATAACAGAACCACATTTTTCCAAAGTTTATAGATTTTAATTCAATTTAATATTAATTACAAACCGTTCTAGTAAATTATTGTATTAGAACGTATACGAATTAGAACGAACAGCGTGTGTATAACGAAACACATAAGGTGAAACTTAAGCAATAGAATATTTTAAAATTAATTACTTTAATTTGAGAGGTGTACCCGTGAGAAGGTGCATTCATTTGGGAAAGGTGCAGTTGACCCAAAATTAGATTTTTCCGGCCGGTACTGCAGAGACCAGGGGAAATAAATACCGGAAACATTTAATTCTTTTGAGCCATTTGCTGAACTCGTTAAACATAATAAAGATACAAACGTTTATCCATCAATGCCCGCCATGTCGTGGAGTATGACAAACGTATAATTGCCTAGCTACTGCTCGTGTACTTAAACCTGGCTGATCAGTCACCATGTCCAGAACGGCGTCTTCCACATTTCTGTCTACTTTTACCCGACTTGTATCCTACCGAGAAGAGAAAAAGACCCGGAATGAACTGTAAGGCCCAGTTCTCAATCGTTTTACGGTCAATCAATCACGTGCAGTGAAAACGTTCTCCGTACAGTCAGTGAGAGATTTAGGCTTAAGCCTGCGAGGCCCAGGCCTAAGGCGACAAATTTTTAGGGGAACCGAAATTTTTAAGGTGGCAAAAATTTGAAATCGATTTTGTTTCTTATCAACTGTAAGACCGAATTTTAATGCTTCTTTTCTTGCTTTGACAACCTCAAGATGTCAATATTAAAAGAGCAGAATTATTTTTTTTAAATAATGAATCGCCTAAGTCATAAAATTTCATTAAGTTAATTACATAGATATGATTTATATCTTAATTAAAAACAATTTATTCTGAATTGTTAGTTATTTATACCAAAAATATGTATGAATATATATATTTAATTCATGCCTAAATTCAATACTTCAATTTAATTCGAATTCATTATTACTATTTGTATTATTATTACTATATATAAAGGGCCTAGGGTGCAATCGAACCTAAATCCGTCACTGCTTACAATCTTTGAGCTTCTGAGCTCATTCCATTTGTACTTCCTTAGATAAAATGCATATCAGCCTTTTTCTATTCGTGAAGTGCAACATCTTTTGATACGTTTCTACCACGATTGACAGTTATTCATTCAGATTTGTGGCTTTTATATATTAATCGAGGCACAGTTTTGTTCCGGGTTTCTTTTCCCCATGACATTTAAATCTTATTAGTATCGTTTTTTCTCACAAGAACTCTTGGATCAGAAATGAAGCTTTAACGTTTGCTTGGATCAAGCTTCCAAATACGCCAGTACACTTGCATTTAAATTCTTACCATCCATTCTTTGATGAAATTTATTTGGATGTGTACAATCACATCTTAAAGTTTTGCTCATATTTTATGAAACACCCAGTGCATCTTACGATCCTTAATAAGTCAACCACTGATTACGGATATCGTATCATTAGTTTCTCAAATATTTCTCAGATTATCTTCTAATTGATCAAATAGTGACTCTAATACATTCAGATTTAATTTAAAACTTTCTAATTCATTACAGAAAGATCTTAAAGCTCGAATAAGTATGGTTCTCGAGAGTGATCTTCTCGAGACTTTAAAATCTCCATATAAACTATATTTTAAGGATTAACTTATCTTAATAACAACACCTTAAGGATTTTAGATATACTTCTTAAGTAACTTAACTTTCAATCTATACTCCTCTAATCTCTGTTCAGATGCCAATTATTTTTCAAAAGTGTGACAAATTTCTAATCAAATATTACATATCGTCCTTAAAATGAAAGGAAAAAGGCCAAAACTCATTTCAAAGGAGCGAGATCCATTTTTAATTCAGAAACATCAATGTTCTCAAAACGATAACAAGCAAAATTCTAACACAAAAAATGATAAACTTCCATGAAAATCGAAGAACAATATACGCGTCTTAGGTATTTAAGGCATCCGACTACCCTAAAATTGTGAATTTTCCCAAAAATTGACAAATTATTTTTATGAATTTATTTTATAGACCACCTTATTAGCTTTATAAAAATACCAAGTTTATTACTCTCCGTTCTTTAGAATAAAAACTAAAAGTGTTTTAGTAAAAGCAGATGTCATTACTTTAAACAAGATGTCATACATTAAAACGCGTTTTTCTCGAAATTTTTTTTTTGAAAATGCTCAAACGGGGACAAAGATTGCTGAGAAAGTTTTGAAAAGAATTAACTGAAATTTTGTGAGTATGTTCCGTATAATAGTAGAAGTGTTTTAACGATCAGATTTATCAATCACAGTTTTATTACAAAATTTAAAGTTTCTTATGTTAACATAAATAGCTGTTAGTTTAAGCAATTTCATATAATAACTAAGCTAATGTGCTCTAGTTTTTGTAAAAATTAAAATATCTCTTATCCTAAAGGTCATTTCAAGAATAAATAACATAGCAACGCATCAGAATTGAAAAATTGAAAATTTGTTCATAAACTTTGGGTACAGAATGGGCCCCACTTAAGTTATTTTTTGTAAATTTTTTCCAATTTTTTCCCATTTTAGTAATAATAATTTCTTTTTCTTTTCTTAATTTTAGCGTATTTTTCTCAAAATGTGCTTAACAAATCTAAAAACCACAAAAAAAAACCCCTCATACCTCCATTTTGAAAAAAAAATTGTCGAAAGTAGGTGGATACCTTAAGAAGTACACGTCCATCCGTTTCAGCTTCTGGAACTAAAAAAAGGGGATTCGTAACAATCCCAAATGATCGCAGAATAAAAATATCGGGAGCCATGTAAAAAAGTGAAATTATATTATATTTAGTGCAAGGGTAAATTATAAATTTTATTAAAGATGTGTGTGTGTGCATATAAAGTAATTTAGCATAAATTTCGTAAATATTAAATTACTTTTTTACAATTACAGGTTTACTTGAGTACTCGTTCTGGAGCTCATGTGATTAATCGTATTGGACCTAAGGGTTTACCGTACGATTACTTCTTAATCACACCTTACTTATACCAGCTGTTAGATATTTTACCAGCTTGGGCTGTAGGGTGGTTGTTCGAGACATGCTACCTGGATGTACTGTATGAGCAGAAGCTGTATGCAGTCCAACCTGATCATCATGTATTTCAAAAGGATCCAATTCTCAATGACCACATCGGATCAAAGTTGATGTCTGGAGCTGTTATCATGAAACCAGACATCCAATGCTTCACAGAAGACGGGGTAATTTTTGAGGGTGACTCAGAAGTCACTCAAGCAGACGTTGTCATTATGTCGACGGGTTACACATGGAAATTTCCTTTTCTGGAAGAAGGCATTATCGAGAAAGAAAACGATAAAATTAATCTGTACAAGTGTATGTTTCCACCCCAATTACCGCATGCGACTTTAATCGTCTTAGGATTTGTTCTCCCATTTGGTCCGGGATTTCCTGTGGGGGAACTTCAGTGTCGGTGGGCCGCTCAGGTTCTTGCAGGGAAATGCAAACTTCCCTCAAAGGAAAAGATGTACCAAGATATCAAGAAAAGGCACGAGATTAATTCCAAAAGATACACACCGAGCGAGAAAATGTCGATCCGGGTTGATTACATAAACTACTGTGATGACATAGCTTCTCAATTCGGAGCGAAACCAGGTCTTCTGAAACTCTTTTTTACAGACATCAAATTGTTTAATCATATAATGTTTGGACCGAGTGTGTCTTATCAGTATAGACTACAAGGCCCCCATTCTTGGGAAGGTGCCAGAGAAGCAATAATGACATCTAAGGATAGAATATTGTGGCCTATTACAAAACGAAACTCAGAAGCAATGCGCAGAAATCTATTCGAAGAACTCTTCCAAAGGATTATACAATTCATTTTCTTCTGAAATCTGTTTTACGTTTTTCTTTTATTTGTTTTTCAATTACTACTATTAGCTCCCTCTCTCCCTATGTATATTTATAGATCTTGTTCAAATTTTCAATCGTTAATAAAATACTTCCTATTCCTCCAATGAAGTTCAAATAATTTTCTTAAAACTTGTAGTGGATGAACTTGATGTTAATACATGTTTTCAAATATTAATTCATTAATTAAATTAATTACTGGTTTTCGAAACCAACTTAGATTCGTCTCCGCTGTTCTAATAATGTAACTGTTAAAACAAGGCCAAAAGTTGGCTTCGAAAACCGGCGTTTCAGCCAAGCTAGCTAACCCGGGTGTGCACTGTTGCAACAATGCATACAAATCATGCTCTATTTTTCATTTCCTACTATTAGTTCACTCTCTCCCTTTATCTATATAAATATTTATTTATGTATATATATCTTGTTCAAATTTTCAATCGTTAATAAAATACTATCTATCCATCCATTCAAAGTAGGAATTGACTTTAAAAAATTATATTACTTGTTTTCTATTATTTTCATCAATTTGTTCATTCCTGATGTAAAAAATTTGTTTAAAAATTTTTAGTTTATGTGATAATTATGACCTTCATTTGTTATGATTGTTAGAAATAAAGCTTTTTGAAAGTGTATATGCGAGCTCTAATGGATATGATGCATATTTCTCTTTTTCCTTAAATTGACCAATACCTTGTGTTATAATGCTGAATATAATGCATTATTTACAATAATGATATTCAAGAAGGCGATAAAAGGTTTGATAATCACACACTCGCCCAAAATATTATCAGAGAAGCTTTACATTATAAAACTTTAGTTCGCTTCTTTGTTTTTTTTTACATTTTATGCCTATTTCCTTCTGAAGTTTAGCGAATACTAACAAATGTCTTCGGTCTCTAGAGTCTCTCTCATTACCTAAAGTTACCTTATTGATATAAATTCTGTTCAGTATGAAATGAAATCAGAAATAATAAGGCATTTTGCTAGTTGGGAGTTGAGTGAACAAAGTCATTTACATCCAGTGTGCAATTACCCTTTATTGAGCCAAGAAACAAATGAAGAAAATAAATGTGCGGTAGAGACACAGAGAGAAAGTATTAGAACATATTAATTGCAATGAAAGAATAAATTTATTCTGATAAAAAGCTTAATATGTTTAAAAGAAAAATACATCTCAAGACTCATAAGTGGACATCTGAAAAACATGACATTCGACTCAAGACGCAAAGTCTTTTCATTGTGCAAAAAATGCAATCTGAAGCCGGCATCCCCCAATCACATCCTGGATTGTTTGGGGTTCGCTCTGGCGGATGTTTGTGTAAGTCCTCTACTGGTGCTTGACTTCGCTAGAGTTCACAGTATCATGGATTCTAGAATCTCAGAATTCTAGCTGCCTCTAGATCTCTGAGGGATTAGAAACAATAACAAAAGAAAAATAAAATAGTTTCTATTTTATGAGAAATATCTTTTTTTTTTTGTTGATATTTTTAATTTCGTAGCAATGCCAAGCAACTTCTGTGTTCAAATTTTGTTAGCATACTTCGTGCACAACCTTACCGTCCGTATTAACATTAAAGTATAGATGTTTTAACTAAATATTTATGTGAAATGCTTAAATACATAACATATATTTAACCATTTTTGACAATTTCTTGATCCAAAATTAATATATAAATCATTTTTACACGTTACGATTAAAAAAGGGTTTATTATTACTTAAGGGTTTACGATTTAAAAGTGTGTACTTAAGAATTTTTTCCTCCAAAGCTATTTAAAAAATATGAATAAGATTCTGTACATATAGTTACATTGGCAAAAATGGAAGGTTACTTACTTTCTGGGAATCTTAAACACTCCCATCTAATAATTTTCTGAAATTATCACACTACTAAAATGAATATGCAAAATTATGCATAAACAAATAATGAAATTATAAAGCATGGATGTTCAAGGTAATCAAATGATGCAAATCAAAGTGTTATCAGAAGAAAAGAAATATACTAAAGACCTAACTTCAAATAACATCAATAAAGGTATAGTTCTTACGGTTCACAGTTCAAATTTGATAGAGTTCAAAGGGATAATCTCACAGATTGTTTAAATTACCCCCTATTTTTCGTTCGTATTATGTACAAGTGGAGGATATTCAGCTCTGGTATGTTGTTAATTAATTATATGATTTAAATCCCATAAAAGTTTCGATTTAGTGCTGTTTTCTAGATTCACAACATCACCACTTTCAAATACCTCGTAGCACGTGAATTTAAAGAATGATGAAAACGTTTAACATTGAGTTGACAGTTATATTCTCCCTTTTAATCCAACATATTGATCAAATAACCTAGTTTCATATAATTTAAGCTTAAACAAGCCCTTTCTAAATATAGAACTATTAAGGTATTCGGCTACCCTAAAATTGTGAATTTTGCCAAAAATTGACAAATTTTTTTATGATATTATTTTATAGACCATTTTATTAGCTTTATAAAAATACCAAGTTTATTATTTTCCATTCGCTAGAGCAAAAACTACAAGTGTTTTAGTGAAATCAGATAGATGTCATTACTTTAAGCAAGATGTCATACTTTAAAACGCGTTTTACTCGAAATGTGTTTTTGTTTCTCGAAAATGCTCAAATGGGGACAGCGATTACTCAAAAGGTTTTGAAAATAATTAACTGTGAAACTTTTTGTGTATGTTCTGTAAAATAGAAGTGCTTTAACTTTCAGATTTATTAATCACTGTTTTATTACAATGTTTACAGTCACCTATGTGAATATCATCACTGTTTTTTTAAGCAATTTTGTATAATAACTGAGATAAAAGGCTCTAGTGTTTTTGTAAAAATTAAAATATCTCTTATCTTGAAGGTCATTTCAAAAATGAATAGCATAGCAACACATCAGTATTAAAAAATTGAAAATTTGTTGATAAACTTGTGACGTATCTATGCGTGTCCTTCAACTAATTCTCTTGGGAAATCTTTGGCCTATCAATCACAACGAACCTTTTGGAAGAGAAAACCGTGATATGCAGATTAGGTCAGTTATATATAGTATAGGTTTTCTAGCAAGGGATATAGAGGAATAGATGAATAAATGAATAGAGGGATAGACGGAGTCACCTAGAGTTAGAAATATAGAGAGAAGCTGACGACAAAGAAAGATATCTACCGATCAGGTATTAGTTACATTGATAGCGCTTTTCGGGCGATAAATAGTTGAAGATATTTAAGTGACGATTGGTCACCATAGCTAAATTGCAACTCAAATATTTAGTAGTGGATTGATCCACGAAAGGAGGATCAATTTAATAGAAATCTTCTCCCCAAATTCGCGTCTCTCGTAGTTAAATCCTCTATTGCTTTAAATTGGAACATCTCATCTTGTTTGAAAACTTGAATTGTGTCTGTTGATAATTAGTGTGCTGAATAAGTAGTTGAAAAATATTGTGGCTAATTATCCTTCAATTCCTCCCACACTTCTAGCAAGGTCAGAGAGCAGGTATCGTATGTTTCAAACTTTTGGTACAAAATGTGCCTCGTTTATGATATTTTTTGTAAATTTTTACTAATTTTTTCCCCATATTAGTAATAATAATTTCTTTTTCTCTTCTTAATTTTAGCACATTTTTCTTTAAATATACTAAACAAATCTAAAAACTACAAAAAAATCCCCATCTTTTTTTAAAAAAAGTTGTCGCACAAGTAGTCGGATACCTTAAGCAGCCTAGGAAAATTGTAAAGAAGTTCATTTTATGTTCACCTATGAGAAAGTTCGTAGAGGATCAGAAATTTAAGAAATCAATGATTTAAAATATTTCCGTTTTGAGCAAGAATGGTCATTAGTTATTTCAAACGTGAGCTAAACTCTACCGAGCATCTTCTTTTAAGATTTCTTGTTGATATCATTAGATTCTCATAAAATCCTCCCCACCATGGGACGAGCTCAACGATAAACTTTCAAGTGATGCCTTCTGATGAAATAAAAGTTTGTGAAGTCTTTGTCTTTGATAGTATTGAAAAATACTTCACCTCCTGAGTAGCACATGTAAAAGTACAGGATCACAACAATCGAACAAAGACAAATGTATTTAAGGGACAATTTATGTTGAAAGAATAGTTGTATTATATGCTGATTATTTTTATGTTAAAATATCATTAAATGATGTTTTATTAATATATAATAAAACTCTAAATTTGTATTTTTTTACCTCTATTCCCTAACTCTGCATGACTTGTCCCAGAGAAATTGAATTATTTCAAATATTTCATTACTGCGGGGCAACTGAATCATTGGTTTGCTATAGTGGCGTAAAGTACACCCTCGCATCGCAGGGGAGGGGCAGGATTCTAGGAAGCCCAGAGCCTGACTGACGTTAAGAGTTGTGCTTGGGGCCCAAAATCGGACTTTATATGGGGGGGGGAGTAAAATTCTCCGTTACGTCACTGGTATCGCCTACCACAGCTATAAGGTTGCCGATCCCTGATATGGATCATAATTTTTTGCTTAATTTCAATTGCAAGTACAAGTCGTTACCTTGCTTAATACTAATATGCGTGACAGTTTCCCCATCCGAAGTTCAAAACATCTTATGTGATGCAACTACTCTTTTAAGTGCTTGTAAATAAATTATTTGTATTTTTTCTTAATTTTAAATAACATTCATTTACTAGAAAGGCGAATAGAACACGCGATTCATTCTGCCGTTTTGTATTTCGAAAATGGTTTAGAAATGCTTAAGCTACCATCTTAAATTCTCGTAATACAATGGATTTTATTTTATCAGTCATTTCAGTAATTATTCTTTATGCAGAATTATATGGAATACATGCTCTCCAACAAATTCGATAGAATCTAGGCTTTCAATTCCGCTGGAACATTCTTAGTCAGATATGCTCTTTCTAGTGAGGAAAAAGAAAACCCCCTAAGCTTTTTTTTTTCAGACTTCCTTGGAATATTAACTGTAACTTGTAAATTTCATTAATACATGTAACTCTTAAATAAATTTTGATTTTACTACCATTAACATACTTGTTACTTGATTCAATTCAAAAAAGCTCTCTCTAATTCTTACTCTAACTTTACTCCTTCAATTCTAAAATTCCCTATATCTACTTCGTTTTAATATTTACATCTTCCCTAATTTTTCTAACTTCTACTTAACTTTCTTTATATTGCTCAGAAAAATTTTCAAAAATTCGACATGTTTACATTGATTAGGATTTGGAATAAGAGTTTTTAATTGACTCACCTTGCCGTCTTACGGCACATTATATATTTCTTCGGCCACTAGCCTAATATCCTATTAGATTTTCCCGTTAAAACATAGCGAATCAAATACGTAACACTGTAATTCAATAGCACTAACTAAACTCAAGTATTGTTCAGATTTCAAACCGTGGCTAGACTTTGACCGTTTTACTGATACAGTAACTGCAACTCATCAGAAATGGATTGCAAATATTTTTAAAAACTCTTTTACCCACACATATTAAGATATTCGATTTCGTCCAGTCAAGTTGATTTTGCCGGACAGTTTATAAGGTTTATAAAGATAAAAAGCTTTTAATTTTTCATTTAACAGTACAAAAGTTACAACTGTTTTCGTTATAATGGATGCCACTTGTGCGACTGTTGTCCCCCCCCCCTTTTTTTTTTAGAAAATTTTAGACGGGGACAGTGCTGAAAAAATTATGAAGGTAATTAAATAAAATTTGTCTAATACTAGAATTGTATTTATCTATTTTTTAAACTCTAATACTAGAAAATTGTATTCATCAATTTCTTAAACACTGCATTATTACAAAATTTACAATTAGTTATTTAAATATAACAAGTTTTTTTAAAGTGATTTCATTTATGACTAAGGTAAAAAAAAGTTCTGGTTTTTGTAAAAGTGTTTAAATATATCTTAGTTTTAAGGTCCTTTAAAAAATAAAATGTAAAGAATCATATAAACGTTGAAATATTGTTCTTTTATCTACCTTTTGTATAAACTGAATTTTTTCTACATGTATAATGACTTGAACAAGTTTTGAGAACTTAAGTTTTATATTTAACTGAATGAAAGACTTTGTATGTCATTGGCATTTTTGCGGAAAATGTTTTAATAAAATATCTTTTTTGTGTATAATGTTATTTATAAGTAAAATACAAAACTAAAAGAGGTTTGAAAAATATATCATAACTTTTTATTTATTTTATTTAACAGTTGCAGAATAGGAAGAACTTTACACTGAGACAAAAATAATAAAGAAAAAAAAGGGCACTTAACCTCTTAGCTAAAATTTCCAAGATTAAACATTTTTATGCCGAAATAGAATGTGTGTTTATGCTATAAAAATTTGAAAGTTAGCTGTTTTTTTTTCTCTTTTACGACTTTAATCTAGTAACGGCAGAGAGAGAGAGAGAGAGAGAGAGGTTCCAAAACTTTGTCTCAAAAACCTCTTGCCATGTTTTTCGGTTTTGCGTAGACCCCTCTTGCCTAATATTGAGTTTTTGCAAATTTTTCAACTTAGATGTCTTTTTAACAAATAGTACAGAATTACTTACCTTAAAAGATTTAAATTTCTAGCTGTAGTAATGTTTAGTGTTTAAAAAACGTAAGAGAAACACGTGTTATTTTCATTAAAATTTAATTAATAATAAAATAATGGATCAACAAACATATGTTTATAATGGGAGGGAAGTGAATCTCGTGCTTCAATAAGAAATTTTCAACATTTGGCATCAATCTTGTCAGGTTTAATTCTAAATATCCACGGTTAGTAGAGTCCAGTCTTTTTCTTCCTTTTTTTTTTATCTTAGAGATTGATAGTCCCGTGCTGAAACTCTTCACTAGGAAAAGCAATTAAAAATTTTTTTACAATACTTAATAATAATTCAGGATAAATAAGAGGTATATCTTTTTTAAGCCAAAATAGTCTCTCTCACTCGACTTCCGTTTTTAAACTTTACTTAAACTCTTACTGCCAATTCCAATCGATTCCTTTTTTTTTTGAATGCGTACATTTAATGCGTGCATGAATTTATTGCCTATTGTGGTAATTACCATAGTCAAAGAATTCTCAAACCTAGTTTCAAAATATGAATAAAGGGTATTTAAATGTTAATCGTAGATTAAAACGTCATTTTCCTGGAAGATTGCTGGTGACCAATTAAGAAACTGAGAAAATTGCAAATATGTCCGACATTATACTTAAGCTTAATTCTGCCAAGAAACGCTGAAATGTTGGTCCTTTTTTTTAATAAAATTTATATTATCACCTTGTAATTGCAAATTAACCTCATTAAGTTTAGTAAATCAATCTGCTAAATGTGTAACCTTTGGTTTTCATTTGATTAATTTTTTTAAAATTAAAATCCCTATCTAGTTTAATGAGAGCCAATATCGTAGACTCCTCCTCCTCTCCCCCCCCCCTCTTTACACCTCGTGGACCCCCAAATTATTTTTTCGCTGACGTAGACCCCTTGCAAATCGTCATAGACCTCTAGGGGTCGATATAAACCACCTTGAGAATTACTGAGTTACGGTAATAGTTTCATTAATGAAAAAGAGTGAAAAGAAAGAGATTTGTTTCAAGAATGAAAATAATTACTTATGTTTGAGCCTGTGTTATATAGTGTTTATGCAATGACAAATTTAAATTGGGGGGGGGGATCACACTCACACATATATAAACAACAGATAAAAATACCTTGAATTTGATTCTGCACCTCCAGCATTAATAAAAGAATAATTAAAGTTCAAACCTTATCTTTCATCAAGCACACGTTCATTCTTTGCTAAGATGTGAGTCTCTGTACGCCTATAACATTTAAAAGGGAGAAAACTTTTTTGATGTTTAGAAACTAAAACTTCTTTGATAAACTTAGCATATACAAAAACTGAAGTCTTTAAGAAAAAGAAAAAAAAAGCACAATTTTTTTTTAGGTATTCAACCTTAATTAATCTTCAATTTGTAACAAATTTGTAATTTTTTTTCCAGAAATTATTTGCGTTAATATGGTATTTATTGTGCATTCACATCTAGTATAATTTCTAAAAAGAAAGGTGTGTTTACTAAATTCTAGGACTGGAGCTAGTACAATAAAATGAGGAGTTTAATTTAAATTTATTTCGGAAATATCTTAAAAAATAATTACTTAGTTGAGCATTACGTTCACACACATGTGCATTTATTGCTTCCTACAAAAACATGTAACGAAATTCAGTCTTTAAGTTTTCTGTATGAGCTCCTCGTCTTAAAATTACATCCTTTTTTAGGATGGGCTTCAGATTTCGTACGATAAAAAAATTTCAGGAAAGTAGGGAGATGCCATACCTCTACACCAGGGGTCCCTAACCCCCGGGCTTCAGACCGGTACCGTTCCGTGGATCAAATAGTACCGGGACGCCCTAGGAACATTCAATTATTTATATTTTATTTACAGTGATGTGTTTATCTCGGGTTTGAGCAATTTTTTCCATAGATATATCATTTTATATTCATTTGTATAATTTTATTTTATTATTCATTACAACTTTATTTGTCTCTTATTCATTTATATAACTTTTTTTATATTAATTTACCACTTTACATTCGTTTTATTCTTACAGCATATATTTTTAATTGAGAACATTTAGAAAACCCGTGCACTGCACAATATACCACACGGGGGCTTACAACACGAAGGAAAGAAGGAAGGATTACAACACAAACATCCATGCTTTCTCCGGAATTCGAACCCAGGCCCTACGGCACCGTAGTCAGCGTCACTAACCACTATATCGGATGGGCGGCTTAAAGAACATTTGAATACAATTAAATTAAAATTATTAAATCTCAAAATTTAAAATATAAACAATAAACGTCCCCCCCCCCCCTCAGCGAGCCGCGGTAAAATTATCAAACGTTGACGGTCCGCGGCTATTAAAAGGTTTGTTAATTCTGCTCTAAGCGACCGGGGTTGGCAAACTGCGACTCCTTGAATAGGTGATTGCAGCTCTTCAGATTTTTGTTTCTTTGTATTATTAAAAATTGCGTGTGTTTGGTAAAAAATGTGTTTCCCCTTCTTTTTCTTTATAGTATCTATTGAAAAACTGTACCTGTATTTGCATGTACATTTAAGTAACTGATTTAAAACAGTTACTTCTGTATTCCCTTAACAAAGTTGATTGAGAATCACTGAAAAATATTAGAATTATTTCTGCCTCGGGAAATTTTAATTTATCAGTAAAAATGCCACCGTTGGAGATACTCCTCAAAGGAAAAAAAATTCAGCAACGTTTATTTATTTGCATACACGAGTCCGAGATCTCTCATGAACACAAAAAAGATGCACTTACTCTCCCTACAGGAGTGACAAAAATACATTCCATACTTTATAAAACGCTTCAGGGTAAATAAAAGAGTGTGTAAATGACTTTTATAAGCATGAACAAGCTAAATCAATTTTAATTATAAGTATAAACAGGAAATTCAATAATAAAGCACTTAATGTATTATTAATACGGAAATTTTTTCACAGAGATTGAAATTTTGATGGTTGCTTGCACTGAGCACCACAGAAATAAAAATATTTTCGAATTGTTCTTATTGAACGAATGAAAAATGTTACACTTGTCGTGACTTATACCCTCCCCTCAGATTATCATCTCCCCGTCTACCGTTTAATGTTTCTGGACGTGTAGGCGGATTAGAGAAATCAAGAGATATAGTTGCAAATCACTATATTTATTGATGCTTATTAATCACAGGAAGGCTACAACCCACGATTCAAATTTAAGAGAAATAAAACACAGTGGAGTATGAGAAGGAGTTACTCTAGTGGAATTACGGAATCGCGACTGAATCCACGAAACATCAAACACGTACAATTACAGCTAAAGCACGTACACGTATTCACAAATTTCTAAATCACTAACCTTATCCTTGTAACAACGGCGGTTCCGTCTTGGTGATGAATTTCTTACTGGCAGGATAGGCTAATAGATAAGGATCCACACTCGGTCATACGGAATCTTTCCCAATTTCAATCTACTGCTCTCCGGCGTAGCTCGTCACGTTACTGCTATCTAATACTGTCAACAACTACGTGTTGATCTACCGATGCTTCAATTCATTTGACTTCACCTTTCTAACTCTACACTTTACTTTTTTTTTGTTAACTTGTAAAACCCGAACTTATATAATATATCTCATTTTGCATAAATCACGCCTTGGCTCCCGGTGGAGATTGGCTGAAATAAATAAAACATTAAAGAAATATTGAGGAGGTTATAGTGGAAACCGTATAGATCCGTCACACACTGAATAAAATTTTATTTTAAAATTGTAAAAAGTATTAACTGGAGCTTAACAGTTTTGATTGTTACCCCCCCCCCCCCGTTCACTGGAACAAAAACTACAAGTGTTTTCGTTTAAACAGATGTCATTACTGTAAGCAAGATATATGTCCTACTTTAAAATGCGTTTTAATTGAAATGTGTTTTTTTTTTAATACTCAAACGGGGCCAACGATTGTGATAAAAAAGTTTTGAAAATAATTAACTGAAATTTTTTTGTATGTTCTGTACAATAGATGAGTTTAAACCTTCAGATTTGTCAATCGCTGTTTTATTACAAATTTACAGCCCCTTATGTGAATATAATCACTGTTTTTTTAAAGCAATTTTATATAATAACAAATATAAAGTGCTCTAGTTTTTGTAAAAATTAAAATATCTCTTATCTTGAAGGTCATTTAAAAATGAACAACATAATGACAGATCAAAATTAAAAAATTGAAAATCTGTTTATAAACTTTTGGTACAGAATGGGCCACGTTTATGTTATTTTTGTCAATTTTTGCCCATTTTAGTAATAATAATTTCTTTTTCTCTTCCTAATTTTAGTATATTTTTCTTAAAATGTGTTAAACAAATCTAAAAACAGCAACAACAAAAAAAAAATCCCCATATCTCCATTTTTTTTTTTTTTTAAAGTTGTCGGATACCTTAGAAGCCCTTAGCATTAACAGCATAGCTCGGCAATGCGTTATCATGTAACAGATGCTCTTTCTAACGAATAGTGGATTGGTTTCACAACGCCTATTCAAAATTGCTTCGTATTCTTCTATGTAAACAGTCTGACAGTTGGAACAGGTGACATTCTCAGTCGTATTAGGTGTTCTGATGCTGATCGATTGTTTAGTATGTTGGTCATTTTCAGCGCTCTCGCTGCCGTCTCAAAATCGAAAATAGCATTGCAAACTAAGGGAACGAGTATAACATCATTATTATCAGGTAATAATTCAAAATTATCTATTTTATACGGGTTTTGTTTTTGTAGAATTATAAAATTATCAATTGTCACAAAATGCATATTTACTTCAAATTTAAGATTATCTTTGAGAATTCAAGAATATTTTTTTAAAATAGAGAATTACATGGGTCTAGTATAGTATTTATTTATTGAATTAATGAAAAAAAAGTATTCGCTGTTATTATAAATATATCAGCTAGTAATTCATCTTGTTAAATTCATATTCAAAAAATCGAAGATTAATTTTCCAAACTGTTATTGTTTACCCTGCCGGTTGAGTGGCGTGGTTGGTTTGTCGCTGGCCTACTGCACCCAAGGTTCTGTTTTCGACCCCTGCCCAAGTCTGTGAATTTTCATGATGCGGAAAATCGACAGCCGCCATGTAATATGATTATAGGACATGTAAAATATCCCTAGAGTGTCTATTTGGCTTGGGTGCTCTCGGTAAAATTAAATCATAATACAAGTCCCCGTAGTCAGAGCTCAGGTGCCTCCCTCTAGGGAGGTAATTGGGCGTCAAAATTACCTGTGGCGAATAGTATCCGCCTATATGGTGCCGCATTAAAAGAAAAGAGATACCAGCTTCTGCGGATGTACTAGATTTGCAATAGTATAACACCAATCCGCAGTCCATTAGAAATAAAATAAAATATTTTTTATCCTTTATTTTATTTTTAAAAGACATCATGAGGTGTTTCCATATGATTTTCAAGTCATATTTGATACAAAAAATAATTTAATCAGTTTTGTTCACATCTCAAGTCCAATTGAATTAAAAACGCTATAAAATAGGTCAAAGATTAAAAGGATGTGTTAAAATGGAATTGCTGAATAAGTATTTTGATAAGATATATTTTATCTGCTATTGGGTAAATATATATGGGACTTTGTAAGCATTTTAAATGAAAGCATATGTTTGCGTCATTTTTAAATTTTGATGAACAAGATCTCAGTCGTAAATTTATCGTAAAAATATCGGCGTCTTATTTAATGGAGCTTTGAGTGATCATACTAGGTATGTATATGCTCCGATTAATGCCCTGATTCGGCACCATTTTGCTTAAAAGAATCTAAAATGTATTTATATTTTTGTTACGGCACACATACATATTTTTTATTTATGTATAACTAATACTAAGTAAACGAAGAGTTAGTAATATTCATATCCAACAGTTTAGATATAGAATAAATGTCTAACTGTGCACATAAATACATTAAATGATTTTTCAAAGAGTATCTTTCAGAAAAGATTGCTATTTTTACTTTAAATGTGTGTTTTTTTTTACTAACGCCACATCTTGAGACTGCATGATGGCTATTGGCTATGAATCTCATAACTGTGACCTTCGATTAAGTTATAAAGACGGCACCTTAGCTGTTATTCTTCTCTTCAAACTTCTGCACAACTCCAGTACACGCCGTGTCTCCCATGGCAATAGGATTCGAAACCACAGCTCGATTACATGAACCTCTCCGTACAGAACAACCGTAGCCTCCCTATATCTAATAATAAAATTCTCGTGCCACAGTGTTTGTAACCAAACTCCTCCGAAACGGTGTGGCCGATTCTTATGAAATTTTGTGCGTATATTCAGTAGGTCTGAGAATAGGACGTAAACTATTTTTCATTTCGATGTTGTAATTAGTTAAAAAGATATTAATTAAAAACCTTAAAACGCTTAATTGTCTTAACCTTGCATGTTGTTTTTCCCGCCTAGCGTCGTGAATGAACAGAGGGTGAAATTTTTCGGTATTCTCGACGTTATTTAAACAGCCATCCGATTTTTTTTAAATCAGACAAAAAATAATTACAGAATCGGAAAGATCATTTCTTTCTCCACGATACAGTATATTTTTTTGCAAAATAATAATATTTTCTATTTTTTATGATTTTTTTTAAATCGAGTTAAGACCGATGCGTTTTTATGAAAATCTTTTTCTAAATCGTTGGGTATGAATTTATTTTCGTGTTATTAAAACGATATTTGTGTTAAATAAGTTCATGCGTTTTTCTTTTTGAATCAGTCATTAAAAAAATAAAATGCTGAAAATTTTTTTCTATGATTTTTTCAAAAATACTCAAAATTTTAACTCAACATTAAATAACTTCGTTATTTATTAAAATCATCGTACGAAACCTCTTTTACGTTTGTAGAATAATGCTGTCCAACTTCTCTGTGTGAATATTGAAAGACTTGCTTAAAAATTACGGATTTAAAAAAAAATTTGTGATTTTCGTAAAATACCATTTTTGCGAGAAGTAATTTAAACAGTTTTTTTTTGTACATTTTTTATTTAAAAGTACTTTGATTTTGCAATTAATGTGTGAAATTTCAAAACTTTAACGTGAAAGTTAAGCCCTCAAACAAAAAATAAAAACTTTAAAAAAATTCTCAATTGCGTCGAGGTCATTCACTTTGCGTTAGCTTTCTGTTTGGAAAACGAGAAAGGTTGAGATAGCTTTGAGTATTTCACTAATGCAGAAAAATTTGAATTCCTTCATAACATTGCTATTTGCGGCGGGACGCTCATTCATATAACGCATCACAACCGATAGTTTTTTTTTTATTCTTAAAGATTGATTTATTGAAGAACAGTGGAATATAAGAAAAATATATCATAAAAAATATAAGGAAATATTCTGAAATATATTTTTATCACATAGTATTACTTTCTTTTTGAATTTTATGCTGTAAATGTGTAAATAAAGGCTTTTTACCTTTTTTTAATCTAACACTAACGCCAACAAGTACATCGAACATTTACATCCGATTCATTCCGTCATCTAGCATTCCAGTATGAGCCCAATTTTAAATATTACGCTCATTCGAATGTGACAATTGATGCTATGGACAAGGAATGTCCACATTGTAATGCGCTTAAATTTAAAAATGAGACAGCTGGGATGTGTTGCGCGTCAGAAAAAGTGCAACTACCGGAAATTGAAATACCACCTGAACCATTTAACGGTTTACTTATCGGTTCGGATCCCGATTCTAACCTGTTCCTTAAGTCAATTCGAACATTCAATTCATGTTTCCAAATGACATCGTTCGGAGCAGCAGAAATAGTTAAAAATGATGCTGCAAATGGTCAGCATTCAAAATCAAAGGCCAAGTTTCTCACAAAGTGGGCTCATTGCTGCCAATACCAAACGAACCACATAAATTTTTACAAATTTACTTTATGGGTGGTTATTTGGAAAAACAACGTTTGCCGGGTCAGCTAGTACATATATACAATCGGCTCTTGATAATTCAAACCTTCGATATAATACCAACCTCTCGATAATTCGAAGTATATGCTCAGTCCCTAGAAAAACTCTTGATATTTCGAACTAAAACAATACTTTTTGGTACACTCAATATTTCGAAGTAAAATCTGTGACTGGCCAGACTACAATACACTATAATTCGAAGTTATCTTAAAAAACTCTCGACACTCCGAACACTCGCCATCATGTGCAGTCTTGTAATAATAGGTTGGAGCTTACAAGTTTTGCATTGTGTTGTCTCTGCGTGTCTCCTCTGTAACTTAGCCCCTTTGATGACCAACTGTCTGCTACCTCTTCTTTGTGTTTTCTGGTTCAACAGGCGTAAATACACTTTTATCGCTTTTCTTCCTCTAAGTGGACAATAGACCAACCGCGCCTGTTGTCAGCTGTCCATATCTTTCGTTTAACACGTGCCTTGCGACAGATGTGTTCAGAAAGGATGGTCCGATATAGTGAAGCGTAGGATTGTGTATGCATGTATTGAATGCATTATTTTAAGCAGGACATTTGTGCAATTGTTGTTTTATTACATAGTTTCAAATTTAAATGTGTTAGGGGAAAAAATTATCTTTATGTGTTTTGGGAATGTCCCTCCAACTTTGAATTATCAAGAGACGACTGTATACAAAATTGAAAGAAAAATATAAAGTATATTAAAATTACGATAAGGAACAAAATGATTCGAAAGAAAAATTACATTGGTACAAAAACTAAAAGTCATTTTTTATGCTATTTACATAGATGATTGTTTTAAAATACATATGAACGTCAGCTTAATGATTTTAAGTTGCAGATTTTTAATTTATTTTAATCGAAAAAGATATTTTAAATTTCCTTGGCGGAAAAGGAAGAAAAATAGTTCATTGTATTAAAATCAGTGTTGCAAGCACGATGTATCTACAAAGATATTTTATTGAAGCACTTTAACTTGTGTGTTATCTGAATTTTTCTTTTTCTTTTTTTCATAATATAAAAATTAATAATAGTTTTGATAATAATTAATCATATAGAAGGAGAAGAAGTAGCTGAAATATCAACGAAGAAATTTGTGTAGTTTATTGTTTTAAAATATCTTTGTGTATATATAAATAAATATACACTCATGACCATAAATTAAGGATAATGAAGTTCAGGCAAAGAAAGAGACATAAGCAAAACAAATTTGACTTATTTGTAAAGTCTATTTATTAAACAAAAGGTAAAGAGCAAAAAAGATGCTATATGTTTGATATAATTAATAAAAATTGTGATTTTTACTCCCTGGGGCAAATTTCAAAAAAGAACCTATTTACAAAAAACAGTATAACATGTTTAGTAGGATAGTTAATACGGAGTATGCTCCCGGATGATGCAATACAGGCCTTACAACGCCTACGCATGCTGAGTATTAAATTATCAATCTGATTTTGGGGAATATTACACCACTCATCAAGAAATGCTCTCCGAAGTTCCGATAGACAGGTGGGAGGGGGTTGACGGGCTGCAATTCGTCGGCCAAGCATATCCCACACATGCTCTATTGGTTTCAAGTCCGGTGAGTATGCTGGCCAATCCATACGGGTGATATCCTCCGATTGAAGGCATTCGTCTACATTGTTTGCATGGTGAGGACGGACGTTGTCATTCATAAACAGAAATTCAGCACCCATGGCACCCCGAAACAAATGTACATGTTGTTCCAGAATGACATCCCGATAGATGCGACCTCTCATCGTTACACTCTGAACATGCAAGTCAGTTCTGGAACCAAGAATAATTCCTCCCCAAACGAGCCATCCTGCACCACCGTAACGGTGTCGTTTAATGGTGTTCTCTTGGTGGTAACGGGTACCTGGCGCTCTCCATATGAAAGTCCGGCGAAAATCAGACTGCAAACTAAACCTGAACTCCTCGGAAAACATCACACAACACCACTGTTGCGGTGTCTACAATGCATGCTCTCTACTCCAGGTTAATCGCAGGCGGCAGTGAGTTGCGGTAAGGGGAACACATCTGACAGGCCTGCGAGCATATAGACCAATGTGCCCTAAGCGTCTGTACACGGTCTGCCTTGAAACTGTCGTACCAGTAGCTGAAGAGATAGGTCTGATGCTGTGCTCCGTCTGTTTCTTTTGGCAGTAACTGCCAAATACCGGCCCTCTTTCGGCGTTGTAACTCGGGGGCGACCTGTGCTCTAACATCTACTCACATTACTATCATCTTGGAATCATTGGTAAAGCCTGGAGATGACACTCTGGGCGATTCCAAGTTCCTGGGATATTTCCAGCTGCGTACGTCCATATTCCAGTCGTCCGATAATTCTACCACGTAAAAAATCATCCAAATGCTTCCTTTGTGGCATAACTATGCGGTTATTGCACTGAAAGGCTTTTAAAGCGCTTGTGAACAATTTTACTTCTTTGCCACCATTCCTTATCTACCCCTCTCTTACACTCTCGTCATTGTGACGTACTATCCGCGCCATCTGGTGGTTTTCTATAATTTGCATATTCTTCTTCAAGATGTGTGTGATAATTCTACAGGTGAAATTTTTATTTTAGAGTTTAATTTCTGTGTGATTCTGAATTATCCTTAATTTATGGACATGATTGTATTTTAAAGTATTTTTGAAAAATACATATTATATACAGTATAAATATTTTCAGAAATTAAAAGTCCTGTATTAAAAGAATACATTCATACACAATCCTGCTCATATCTTCTTCACAATAGTGGACCATCATTTTTGAACACATGTGTAGCAAGGCCACGTGTTAAACGAAAGATATGGACAGCCGACAACAGGTGCAGTTTGTCCATTGTCCACTTAAAGGAACGCAAAAATAAAAGTCTCTTATAGCCTGAGGAATCGGAAAACACTAAGAAGGGGTAGCAGACAAATGGTCATCAAAGGGGCTATGGGTTAAAGGGGAGACACACAGAGACGAACACAACGCAAAACTTGTAAGCTGTAACCTGTTTATTACAGGACTGTAGATGACAGTGAGTGTTCGAATTGTCGAGAGTTTTATAGATAACTTTGAATTATATATATAGTGTGTTGTGTAGTGTGGCTCTAGCCACAGATTTTACTTCGAAATATTGAGAGTACAAAGCGTATTTGTTTTAGTTCGAAATATCAAAATTTTTCTAGGGAATGAGCATATACTTTGAATTATAGAGGGATTTCGTATTATCGAAGGTTTGAATTATCGAGAGTCGACTGTATAATAAATTACTCATGTCTTTGCATTTAAATTTCTCGAAATGTTCTAAAAAATATCAAATATCGCTTGTGAACAATTTTACTTCTTTGTCACCATTCCTTATATACCCCTCTCTTATACTCTCGTCATTGTGACGTACTATCCGCGCCATCTGGTGGTTTCCTGTAATTTGCATATTCTTCTTCAAGATGTGTGTGATAATTCTGCAGGTGAAATTTTTATTTTAGAGTTCAATTTCTGTGTGATTCTGAATTATCCTTAATTTATGGACATGAGTGTGTATATATATATATATATTGAGAGAGAGAGAGATTGTGTAGCGGTACCTTCTTAAGCCAGTAACTGCCTCCGGACAGAGATGGTCACTTTTGTCTAGTGGTATGTTACTTGTCTTCGAAACCATAGGTCACGGGTTCTATCCGCCAGATATGCGCCACTTCAAAAGTATTGTTTTGAGATTTAAAAAAAATTTCGAGGACACATGAGTCAAATTTTTTAAAAGAATCAACAGCAATAGTTAGAAAAAATGGCGAAGTATTTGGTACGATAGAAAAAAGCCTTAGCACTTGAAATAAAGGGGGGGGGGAATTTTCTTAGATAAATTAGTTTAAATTCTCAATTTTCTGTTTCTTTGTAGATTAAACCGAACGTATAAATTGTCATAAAGATGAATAATTTGTTAACTTGGAGATCTGAAAATTTGGGAGATAACTGAAAAATATATGAAGAATAAATTTGGATAAAAAAAATTGATTTTTAACTGATTTTTATCAATTGAATCGTATTGTGTCCCCTTCATCCGTTTAAATTAAATTGTTCAATATCAAGTTAAATTGCTTTCTTCAAAATACAAGTTTTCTTAAAATGTATATAATTTACTTTTAAGAACAAATTCTCAAATTTTTTAACTGGTATATTTTCTTTATACATGTCAAATCCCCGATTTCTAAAACAGAACTCATTGATAAAGGAATGCTCTGAATATTTTTTTCTTAAATACTTAATACATCGCAAATATGGACATATATTTCGACGAGTCAGAAATTAATTTGAAGACTGCATGAAAGTTCATTAAATTATGCATTTATATTTACTTACAATAGAAACTGTAAATTTGTGATCATTTTCAACTGTTTGAATTTTAAATTGAAACTTGGTTATTTTAATGAGCAATGCATAATATTTTTCACCTTCAATCAAAATTTTATGAAAGAAGTGCTCAATAACTGTTTAAATAAATTTAACTTTTTTCCGACAGGATTAAAAAGTACATAATGAAATATGTCTACATTGCTTATCGTCATATTTAACATTAAAAAGTATTATGCATTACGTGAAACTGATATCTAATATATTTTTTCCCATAACAATTACTGTAAGGAAATTGGCATTGATTAGTATGATATACACTCTTTTGCAAAACAATCTGACGCTCTTTGAAGAAGCTTAGTGTCATCAATTGAAATACAACATGTGTAAGGTTCATACATAACTAATAAAAGAATTAAAATTCTGAAGTACTAGTAAGAAGCATCAATTACACAGGACGCGCAATTGTTTATTGTATGTTAATATTAGTAATAGATAAATTCTCTGGAGGGGATGTATCCTTCCACAAGTCTATATAAGGTATGATAAGGATTTCTAATATTCATCTCGTGATTCTTTCGACCAGAACATTCAACGCTCTCCACATTAAATGGTTTTATATTAAAGGAAAAAGAAGATTGCAAAAATCAGCTACTTCTGCATTTGATGATTCCTTATTCCTTAAAATATTCAAACAAAAATGTGTAACGGAATATAATAAATAAAAGTAAGATAACTATTACGATAACCTTGAAGTTTATCTCAGAGCATTGTATTTAATCACGAAAAGCACAACTTTTAAAAGCACGTGCCCACATAGCACGTTAATGAAAAAGGGAATCTTGTTAAATTTGGCTGTAGAAATATCTTCTGTTTGTAAAAGTAGAATGGACAAAATGACTAAGTTATTTTAAAATATAAAAATCGTGATATTTATTGGAAGAAATAATTGTTTTACAACCTTGAAGCTTCAACTACCTCTCTAGATAATCCTTTCCTTCATCTGTCTTCCTTCACGGGTTTCAGAATTCCTTTATTAGAATTTCTTCTGTCGCCAACGCATTAAGTCACTTGCTCGCTCTGCGATTTCTCTCTCGTGCAAGCCGCTGGAAAACTCTTGCTATACCTTTCCCCCCGACAAATAAACACCTTTTCTCTCAACAAAGAAAAAGAGGTCATCTCGAAAAGCAAAGTCCGATCTATCGATGTTTTCTTTGAATGCTATGAGCGCAAACCTTAATAACTGGCCATAGAACAGTTTAACATTGGAATTCTGTAACTCCTGAAGTATGACAAATCCATACATATATGAAATGATTATGTGAATAAGTGAAAGAAGCTTCAAGGTATGTAATAGAATTATTTTTTCTATAAATATTGCATTTTTCACATTTTTTTTTTTTTTTTACGAAAATAGTCTTTATTTTCTATAGATCCTCGTGTATTGAAAGATAAACATGCCTTTGCCATTAAAAAAAAATTGAAGGGGAGGGGAAGAATTTTAATTAATAATTAAAAATTTTATGAACAACATTTTAATTTGTTTTTATTTAAAAACTAAATTTTTCTTACTAAACAATTTAAATATAGCATAAGTTCAATCGTCATATTCTATGATACCCAACAAAAAATATCCACATTTCATTAACAATGTTTTTCATAATTGCGTCAATCCTTCGAAAAATATTATTTTGGTTATTTACTATTTTTCAAACACTTCAAAGGCAGGGGCGTAACGTATACCCCCGCATTGGAAGGGGCCTGGGATTCTACGGGGCCCAACGCCTGATTGTCGCCAAGTATGAAACTTTGTAAGTTCCGACTTGGGGCCCAAAACCTGACTTTGCATTAAAGGTCCTAATGTTCTCCGTTACGTCCCTGTCCAAAGGGCTTCAATTTTTAAAAAGTACAAAAGGCTATTGCAGAGTTTCAACAAAAATACATAACTAATAATTCACGTATCAAAATAATTGCAATCAAGACTGTTTCTACCATTATAAAAAATATGCATTAACAAATGCAGCCAAACATAGAAGATAACCTAGAGCCCTCTTATCAAAATTCAAACTTTGCACTGGGGAGTGATTTTGTCTTGGAGAGAATGCTAGTAAATTCATCCAAAGAAAAGCGAGCAAATCACAGCATGCGAATTGGGGAAGTTTACCAAGTAAGAAGCATACTAATTTAGAGTTTTTGTAATGTTTGGTGTTATTTTAGTGTTTATTAAAGGT
Source organism: Trichonephila clavata (assembly GCA_019973975.1). NCBI lineage: Eukaryota > Metazoa > Arthropoda > Arachnida > Araneae > Nephilidae > Trichonephila > Trichonephila clavata. Next base: position 55,247 of record BMAO01032369.1, on the reverse strand, counting down.
GGTTGATTCAATATTAAACAAAATAAGCATTCAAGCTTAGAACATCAAGGGAAAATGTGCACTATAGAAGTTTTGTAAGCAGTCGACAGCTTCCTTTTTCATGAGGTACAATACTTCGAACGGCCATATTTATTCATATCAATGCAAAGCCAGACAGTCACTCTTTTTGGTCATTTCCGGTAATGATTTTCTCGTTGCATGCATTATTAAGGTATCTTAACTACTAGCGACATCTTTTTTTTAAAAAAAATGGAGATATGAGAATTTTTTTTTTGTTGGTTTTATATTTGCTTAATACATTTTAAGAAAAATATGCTAAAATTAACAAGAGAAAAAGAAATTATTATTACTAAAATGGGTAAAAATTGACAAAAGAATAGCAAAAACGTGGCCCATTCTGTACCAATTTTATGAACAAATTTTCAATTTTTCAATTCTGACGTGTTGCTATGTTATTCATTTTTGAAAGGATCTTCAGGATAAGAGATATTTTAATTTTTACAAAAACTAGAGCACTTTATCTCAGTATATGAAATCACTCGAAAAAAACTAGTGATTATATTCACATAAGGGACTGTAAATTTAGTAATAAAATGGTGATTGATAAATCTGAAGGTTAAAACACTTCTACTATTATACAGAACATACACAAAAAGTTTCAGCTAATTATTTTCAAAACTTTTTGAGCAATCGCTTGCCCCGTTTGAGTATTTAAAAAAAATACATTTCGAGTAAAACGCCTTTTAAAGTATGACATCTTGCTTAAAGTAAAGACATCCGCTTTTACTAAAGCACTTGTAGTTTTTGTTCCAGTGAACAGAAAATAATAAACTTGGTAATTTTATAAAGGTAATAAGATAGCCTATAAAATAAAATCATGAAAAAAGTTTTGTCATTTTTTGGTAAAATTTGCAATTTTAGCGTATTTGGATACCTTAATAAATTAAAAATCGAAGATGACCTACTACAAATAATTGCATATCCCGTTCAAACGGTTTGGCGTGATGGTGGTACCCTAGTGGTTTTGGTCCCGAACTCGTGAAAGACTTGTTGTGGGATTCACGTTCAGTGGCATGGTGCCACGAAGACACGCCATTTAAAATGGGCTGATGCAGGTTATATTTGTAGAGTTCAGCATGGTGTAATAGTTTGGAGAGAGGCTTGTCGTTCTCCTCAATTAACCGAGGTTCTACATCGCAAGGTCCGTCGCCCATAGACCTCACGTTGCTTTACAGTGTGACTTCAATACAATTCAAATGGCTCGGTAAAAGAGGCAAAACATTTTTCAATTATTCAAGACTGTTCGTCAAATTCTATATAACAGAGGTTCCCAAACTTTTTTGTCTCATTGACCCTTTGCCATGTTTTTCGGTTTTTGGTAGACCCCCTACTTATATATACCTAATAATGAATTTTTGAAAGTTTATCAACTTAAATATCTTTTTGACAGCTGGTACAGATCTATACTTACTTTAAAATATTTAAATTTCCAACTGTCGTAAAGTATAATGTTTAAAACCTAAGACACACATGTTAATTAAGGAAAAATGTAATTAATACTTAAAATAACTGTTACATAAAGTAACTGAGCAACAAACAAATGCTTTTAATGGGAGAGATGAAACAGGGGCTTCGTCCATTCTGGTGTTTCTAAAATTGCTGATATCCGTTTCTAAATTTTAGTTTAAGATCTTCTTAGTGCCTATTCTGATCAGTTCCTCTTGTAATATGACATTTGTTTTTTCTGTCAATGTGACTATATTAATTAATTGCCTATTGGGGTATAACGATATGTCAAAACATTCTCAAACCTAGTTTCGAAGTCTAAATAATGGACATTTAAATGTTGAACGTAAGTTAAACCGTCCTTTTCCTGGCAGACTGTTTGTGACAAATTGAAATTAGAAAAATTTGGGACGTCCAATATTATACTCTCCTTAACTTAATTAGGACAAGAAATGCCGAAATTATGGTCCTTGTAACTGCAAATTAACTTCATTAAATTTAGTAAATAAAGCTGTTAAATAGGTAAATCTGGTTACCACTTGATTAAATTTTCTTTTAAAATTAGTCATGATCTGGTTTAGTGAGAGTCCCTATCGTAGATTCCCATTTACACCTCATGGACCCTCAAATTATTTTTTCGCTGAGGCCTGTCTGTTGTCATAGACCCCTGGGAGTCTATAGAGACCCCTTTGGAATCACTCTTTTATAACAATATTAAGTACAAATTCGAAACGTATTCTTCTGGCATGATCAAAAGGAGGAAAGTGCTTTGGTGAAATTTGTAATGTTTCGATTGAGCGTTTCATTTAATATCTCATTAATCGTTTCCTTCCCAAAAATTCATCTTTGAGAAATTTTTACATCCCAATTTTAATACAAATAGATAATTATGCTTCTATGTAGTTTACTAATAAAGCTTATTATTCATATTATTTTACTCCTCTCTCTATTCGCGAATTCATATTTCGTTTTTCTATAAACATTTTTCACAAATAAGATTTGAAGGGTTAAACTTTTGTTAAATTTTGTATTAGAGAGAAAATGAAAAAATTGTCTCCAAAAAAATTAAGTCTACATCAACACTTTCTTCGAATTCGGGATTTCACTATTGAATTAAACATGTCACTGATTTATTAAACGCATAAACCAAATATTTCACCAATTACATGTTTTCTTACAATTCAGGAAGTTGAGAATTATTTTAATTTTAAATATTCTACTTTAAAAAAACGAGGAAAGATATAAATTTAGAAAGCAGCTAAAACTAATCAGCATGATAGAGGTTTCGGCTCTTGAACCGGGAATGGTTACAGTATATGATTAATAAAATGTCTGACTATTGAAAAACTTTTTTTTATATTGAAAATATCATTTGAAATTCATCCGCTTTTATTCACAATTAATTTTCTGCTTATAGGACGGAATGGATTCTTTCAAGAAGAAAATTGCTGTCCTAGGTGGAGGATTTGTCGGAATAGTTGCAACGGCGTGTTTAAAAGAAGAAGGCGGTTTCGATGTAATTTGCTTTGAGAAAACCAGTCAATATGGCGGAACTTGGTGTTACAGAGAAGAGTCCGAAGAAGGTGTTCCTTCAATCATGCCCACAACTATCATCAATCACAGCAAAGAATTGGGAGCTCTAAGCAACTTCCCACCTCCAAAAGAGTACAACAATTTCATGAGGCATCACGAACTTTATCAATACATTACCGAATATGCAACACAAAATGATGTTCTGAAACACTTCCGTTTCAACACTGAAGTCAAAAGCGTTCGAAGAGCTCCCGACTACGAAGAGACGGGGCGATGGACAGTTACGATCAGAAACACACTTACTGAAGAAGTGACCACCGACGTTTACGACGGAGTTTTGGTGGGTGTTGGACACATAAATAGACCAAAAATGCCAACATACCCGGGCCAAGATCAATTTAAGGGCAAGATTTTACACTCTCACAGTCTGAAAGGAGTTGAGCCTTATCGTGATAAAACAATTGTAGTTGTTGGTATGGGATGTTCGGGATTAGATGCTGCCGTAGAAACCAGCAACGTAGCAAAACAAGTATGAATTTTCCATTAGTATTTCCTTTTTACCTTTTTTGACTATAGAATTTGAAAATTTTCATTTTAATTTTTAAAATGTTTCTACTTAACTATGTAACTACTTAAAGTTCTACTTAGAAACTCTAAATTGCAATATAAAGGCTGATAAAAAACTTTATAATGTGTGATAAACATTTTTAACGAGGATTTTTTTAAGAGTTAGGAATTTCTTCCTAAAAATTCAGCAACCCGAAATATCTGAAAATTAGAAGCAATAAAGATTATTTTTACAGCTTCAATGCCTTTTAAAAATTACATATAACGGTTATTATAAATATTTTTTCTTTTAAATTTCTAACCATCTGTGTATATATTAAAAAAAATTTCAATGCGTGAAAGTTATATCATTCGAAATAAGCTCCAGAGATGTGTTGTGGAACTACAGTAGAAATATCTTCTGCATCTTATCGAATATACTATGAGAGTGTACAATTAAGTTTTAAAGGATCTTTAGGGAAAGTTAGAACCTTATTTTGCAAAAATCGTAACAAATGCATTATTTAAGATTTGTTTAACTTTAGTCAGTATTTTTACCCTCTTTTCTTGCAGCATATGAATTGCTGATGAAATAACGATTGGTCTTTAGAGGCAATTATAAATTGGACTTTTTCCGCATTCTTTATAAGAACGCAGAACTGCTACTCAGAGATATCAAAAGTCATTCATGGTACAAAATTCTTTTTTTATTTTAAAAAAAAAACTATGTTGCTTACACTTTGACAAAATAAGACAAACTGACAGCTGACAATAAGACAGCTGAATGATGACGCGTTAACAAGAATGTAGTTAGATTATGACTTGCCTGTGTGATGTAATTTAAAACTTGCAATGTTCTATCTTAGAAATCCTTTAAAACTTAAGTGTACTCTCAATAATTTCTTAAAATATTTGGGCAAATTAATCAGAAATGCTAATAATATATTAAAAGCATTCGAAATCCCATCACGTGACATGATTCAAAAATGCTTATGTGGTAAATTACGAGTACCAATACATCAGTTGGTATCTATCTGCCCTTTCTGATTCGATACAACACTTTCTTAAAGATTACGGATGCACAATACTAGTTTGTGCAGTTCATATAAACCCGGAAGTAAACTAGGGGAAAAAATTAGATTATTATTCCAAATTTAAAACTTATCAAACGAAATGATAACGTGAGTGCCAATTTAACATTTTTCAACAAAAGAGGACCACAAATGAAGATTGTTACACAGTAAGATATGGCAATGGGTATCATGACATAAATTTATTTATCTTTAAGAGAAACATTAGATTATAGTTTTCTCACCTAATCTCTACATCCCTCATTGTGAGATGTATAATGCTAGATATAATATTAAGATGAAATGCTACTATTTCAACAGAAGAAATGTGGGATTCAGGTCTAGTACGCACATTTCACCAACGAATAGGTAAACATTGCCATCAAACCTATTAAAATGTATTTGTAATAAAAAGACATAAATATTTACTCAATGGAAGATATTAGATATAAGAAAGGTGTAAGTTAAGGCTTACAAAATTATCTGCATTTTTTTTACAATAGTAATAGACTGATTTGTTAATATCTTATTAACTTCCCAACAAGAGAGCAATAGGTAAGGAAAACCATTATTGTGATTTTCTTTACCTATTGCTCTATCAGCTACGATAAACTGACGAAGACACATGTGGGCCCCTCATTCTCCCAAATCCACATCACGCCCATAGGAAAATTAGCATCCCAACTGCTTTAACATGTAACAATACGGTTAAGATATAAGGGGTGCGGTCTACTCTCAGCCCCACCTAGAGTTGTGGAAGGAAGTGAAGGATGATTAGCCATAATATTTATCCAGTCTATTAATTAACCACAGAAATTATCAACAGACAGAATTCTACTAATTCAAACTAGAAGAGATGTTCCTAATAAGAGCAATAGATGATTAAACAACGAGAGACGCGCATTATGAGAAGACTTCTTATATCTCGACCCTCCTTTTTTAGAATCAAACCGCTTCTCTAAATATCTGAACCCCAATTTAACTATGGTGACCAATCATCCCTTTAATGGTTTCAACTATCTAATCTCTGAAACGTACTGAATGTAGGATAATACCTGATGGGTAGTTATCTCTCCTCTTAGTCAGATTCTCTATGTCTCAACTCCATATCTCTCTCTCTATCTATATGACTAGCTAGAATATCTAGACTATAAATATCCGACCTAATCTGCATATCACGGTTGCTTCTTTAAAGGGTTGGTTGTGATTAAATTCAATTTGATAGTCCAAAGATTTTCCAAGAGGATTAGAGGAAGAACGCAGATAGAACTGTCACAAAGAGATGGGTCATTACAAGAATCAGGACCCTGGAGGACATGAGTAAAATACCGCAAGGCATGAGCTCCACTTCTCCTGTCCCTTGCAATTTATTTTCCATGAAAATTAAAGCAAATTCTGCGTCATAGGGTTTTTAAGAAGTAGACATCCATACTTTTCTGCAACTGATTCTTTATATTCCCTCGTTAATTTAAAGTAAAAATGTGCAAAAAAGTGGAATTTGATGATTATAAATTTTATAAAGATTTGTATGAAGTAGTAATAATTAGTAATTTAACAGTAATTAGTAATTTAACATTTGGTCAATATTAAATTACTTATTTACAATTGCAGGTTTACTTAAGTACTCGTTCTGGAGCTCACGTGATCAATAGGATTGGGCCTAAAGGTTTACCATACGATTACCTCTTAATCACACCTTATATATACCAACTGTTGGATATTTTGCCAGCCAGAGCTATGAGTTGGCTGTTCCAGACATGCTACTTGGATTTCCAATACGATCATAAGTTGTATGCTGTTAAACCCGATCATCATGTATTTCAAAAGGATCCAATACTTAATGACCACATTGGATCAAAGCTGATGTCTGGAGCTGTTATCATGAAGCCAGACATCCAATGCTTTACAGAGGACGGTGTAATTTTTGAGGGAGACTCAGAAGTCACTCAAGCAGACGTAGTCATTATGTCGACGGGTTACACGTGGAAATTTCCTTTTCTAGAAGAAGGCATTATCGAGAAAGAAAACGATGTAATTAATCTATACAAGTGTATGTTTCCACCCCAATTACCGCATGCGACTTTAATCATTTTAGGATTTGTTCTACCATTTGGTCCAGGATTTCCCTTAGGAGAGCTTCAGTGCCGGTGGGCTGCTCAGGTTCTCGCAGGAAAATGCAAACTACCATCAAAGGAAAAGATGTACCAAGATATCAAGGAAAGGTACGAGATTAATTCCAAAAGATTCACACCGAGCGAGAAAATGTCGATTAGGGTTGATTACATAAGCTTTTGTGACGATATAGCTTCTCAGTTCGGAGCGAAACCAGATCTCCTCAAACTCTTTTTTACAGACATCAAATTGTTTAATCATATAATGTTTGGACCCAGTGTATCTTATCAATATAGACTACAAGGTCCCCATTCTTGGGAAGGTGCCAGAGAAGCAATAATGACGTGTAAGGATAGAATACTGTATCCTGTTACCAAACGAAACTCAATAGCATTACGTAGAAATCCATTCGAAATGCTGTTCCAGAAGATTATACAATTCATTTTCTTTTAAAATCTGCTTTACGTTTTGATTCTTTTTGTATTATTATTTTTATTTTCATCAATCTGTTCATTCCTGATGTAGAAAATTTATTTAAAAAAGATTCAGTTCATGTAATAATTTTGACATTCATTTGTTATGACAAATTTGAATAAAACTGCTTGAACGTATGTGTGTTCAAATGATTATGAAACATATTTCTCCCTTTCTTTTAAATTTCTTAATATATTGTGTTGTAATGCTGGATATTTTTATTTACAAGTACGTGATAAAATATTGATAATCTCAAACTCACCTCAATTTATTGCCGGCGTAAACTTTTTGTGGGGAATATTTAAAATGTACGTTTTGCTTATTACATTTATATATCACTCACAATTTAGCTTTTGAGATAATGGTAGACACATTAAATTTCTGCGTGTAATATCAGTATAAAAGTATATCGAAAAGTCGAAAATAAAACATTATTTATAAATAGCCTGAATTTACTGAATGAAAGCAAAACAAAATACATTCTGACATAATAAAAAATAAAGTACACATTTACACAGATATAATATATTTTTAAATGTATCAGTACTGCACAATATATATTTGATAATAATTTAACAATATCCAGTGATCCCATAGACTTGTCATAGATAAAATTATATTAAAAAATTTAATACTTATCTTGATAATTTTTGTACGGTTTATTATTAAATAGGTATTATACCTTTACGTCGAAGTGTGTTATAATTGAATTCAATTCATTGTTATTTTTTGGAATGGGGGGCGTGAAGAAAATTAAGACTAAAATTTGGTTTGCAAATATTGAAAGTTTGAGATACCTTACCTCATTTCGTTAATTAAAATTGTCTTAAAATCAAACTTTCAAAGTAAAAATAGATAACGAGCTTTCAACGTTAAGCACAATAGAAGCAGACACAGCCAAAGGCCATGTAATCAGTTCTGTCATTACAACTTATACATCCAAGATTTTCAATGAAGTCTATACTACAGTCTCTTCTTTTTTGCAGATAATATAGCAATTCTATTGAAAACATACTCAATACTTCATACAAGAAAATAACTACAACATTACTTTGATAATGTCTAAAACTGGCTTACTCTCCGTTTACTAGCAGTTAACACATCCAAAAGTGAAGCACTAACTTTAAGAGAAAAACATACGTTATTTCCTCTCTCGACATTTCAAATTATTTAACAGAATATCTCGGGATTTTCAGTTAATGTACCCAGGAATTGAAATTAATCCTTTCACGGTCATTTCTTTTAGTTTTTTTTTTATATTTTATTAACAGTTAAATAATATCACTTAAGGAAATATATTTTATTTTTTGCAGATTTTTTATTTAGATTTAAATTTTAGGGGTGGGAAAATACTTCACCAGGAGCCATTCGTCGTGAAAAGATGAGAAGCAGGTTGCAATCACAAAGGGACATCACATTCTGCACACATGCAGTGGGTCCTCTTTTCTTGTCCCTTTCTCCTACATTTCCTACATCATCTATAGTAGGAAATTATCTTTGGCATATGATTTCCCACACTGGCTAAGTGCACATCACCCGGAACTACACTTATTTGCTTGGAAGCTAGCAAGCTGTCTTTCCTTTTTCTTGAGGAATATCCGTTTATTAGTTGACGATCTAATGCTATACAGAATGTTAGCTGGTCTAAATTTCTGTTTCTTTTGTTCACTTGCCACAGTATGAAACGATTTATGATGGCAAGGTCAATAAGAAAGTAAAAGATACGATGCCACCAGCTTAAATATCTTCTTATTTGGTATCTTTCTTTTCTTTAATCGAAACGATCAACCCTTCTCATGACATCGTTATATACAGCGACAGCTGTTGGACAAGATACTTCTTTTTTAGTACTATCTCTTTGTGTCCGATTTACAAATGTCATAATCTCTGGATTATGTGCAGTAGCACAAAACTGAGATGAGAATTAGTCTTTCCATCGTTATAATAGCAAAAGCCAATATATTATAATGGGTTTTGCGCTTAAGTGTTCACAAGTGTTTTTTCTGAAATCATGTGGATGGTAAATTATCTTCTCAAGGTCCACGAAAGATTAACTTTCAAAGACTATATTAAAGTATCAACAATAAATGTTGGGTCAAAATAAAAACAAATGCATTCATTTCTTTCATTACTAAGTCTTTGCTTTGATATTTTCCTTCCAAATAAAATCATCTTCCACAAACAAATAATTAGCTTCAAACTACTCTACGCAGCCCCTATAAAGCATGCACCCAAAACTAATACAATAAAATATCAAAAACTCTCCCTGAAATATACATATAAATTGAAAACCCTCTAGTTGAAATTTGTATATACCATCCAGCAAGATCGAGTCTTATGATGTTTAACACAGATGTGGAAAAAATTTAAAACTGTTCGTGGCAAACTTAGGCAAAGTCAAAATTAAGGAATTATTGACCGAGAAAATCATGACTTTGAAAATATATTCCTTACCTGCAAAGTTAATAACCAAACTAACAAATGGAAATAAGCCAGTGGAATCTCTGCACAGTTCATGGATAATTTTACCTATAATACTGCATTCAAGAGAAGTCAACACCAAGTCATACTTATTTGTCTAACAAAAGAGATATTCTCTTTTAGCATTTCACGTGAAAAGTTAAAAGATTCACTTTAATTTTTAAGGTATCCGAACACGTTGAAAATGACCAAATTCAATCAAGACAGATATTTTTGTTTTTTATTTTATTGAATAGAGATATCTTTTGATTTGGCAAAACATACTTTATTTTGTTTCTACACTACCTAGAGGCTAAGTTACAATCAATTTTATAAATTTAGAAAAACCGGAAGTGGGTTTTTGATCTACCAGAAGTGGGCATTTATATTGCTCGAAATCTATCATAGCGAGTCTGATAACTCAAAATATTACGAATGTATTTCTATAAAACTTTTTGAACCTGATATTTATGTTATTTTCTAGAGAATGTACTAAAATATTTCTTATTGTATGAATAATTTTTGAGTTATGGCTTGTTATTTAAATAATGGTCTCATAAAAAATGTAACATTTCTTGTAATGTTTACTCAATCAGCTCTAAAATTTTCAAATTTTAATAAAAAATTAAAATTTTAGTATATTTTCTAGATAAATGCATCTAATTTGTTTTAGTAATATTTTTACTGATATATGTTTATTACTTTTTTCTAAAACTGCTTTGAAGTTTTTAAAAAATATTGCTAAAATATCACTTATAATTGTGATTTTTGTAAAATTCAGATAATTTATTTTAAATTTTGATAGTTAAATAGTAATACTTATTGGTATTGAGTCCTAAAAGCACATTTATAATGTTTTAGTATGCCATTTTGTTAAAAAGTACTCCAAACGTGTTCGGATACCTTAATTTTGGTATTACAACATAGGACATTCTTTGCCTATCCAAATAAATCGCTGCAAAAATACAAATATTTACACATAATAATCATTAGCTGTCTTTTATAACGTTCCCACCTTTGACTGAGGGTGTGATTATAAGGAATATTCAGTTACCCTGCAGTCAGCGGTGTACCCAAAGAAGGGGTAAAACCCTCAAAGACCAACACATTTTTACCACAGAAGATCACATCTCGGAATTTTCGTCAAGTGTTTTTATAATGTACCCCACAAAAGAGATATGTGCATGGCACTGCCTGCAACTTCTAGAAACCCCTTCTATAGGTTGAAAAAGTTATCAAGAAGAATGGTCTTCACTATTTCATAAGGGACTTGTGAAAAGAAGGGGGTGCAATGTGCACTGTCTATATTATTTGCTCAAAAGTAGAACCAGATGCTTATACTTATAATTCATATGTTATGTTTATCCACGCAATAGATGCTGAAACACAGCATACAGAGACGGTGTATAGTAATAATGTATTGTGCAATGTCTGTAAAAAGAATATGAACCAGAAAAACAGTGCAAAGAAAGGAAAGAAGGCTGTATTCGTTCCTATGTATTCGTACAAAATCTCTGGCGGCAATGTGGAGTTGTTTGCTTATCAAGTCCTGTTTGATATAAAAAATTTAGATAATGTTTCAAAAATAAGTGTGTTTTCTCTCGTTTAAATTCATAATTCAATTGAAATGTATAAAAAAAAAAAGAGTACAAAGCTTAAAAAGATATTTACATAAGGAACAATTCTTAAGAGAACTGTTTACTGATAAGATAAATTTTTATCAAATTTTATGAGTTTATATAAGGTTATGGCTATTTTTCCATAGTTCATTTTAAATTCTAATAGACAACATTTTAGTTGAAAATCTTAGTTACCTTAAAATAATTTCGGTACCATACATGAAACATTTCTGAGAGGCAATAGGTACGTTTCACGTTTATAATTAAATTACATTTTCAATATCTTTTTATTTTACGAATATAATCTTTTTAATTTATGGAAATCTAAAATTATTAATAAGGTGTTAATAATATTCATATGTCATAGTTAAATACTAGGATAAAGCAGTCATATCAATACGATATAAGCACCGTAATATGCTTTTATTTTCATCATTTAAATCTTCATTAAGTTTTCCACTTTGGTATAATCTGTTTTTAAAATTAAACATCGATTTTAATGTATAACAAATTTGTATATATTTTTGAGAATTTTTTATTTAAATACATATAGTTTTGTCATCAAATAAAGCATTTATTTGCAAAAATCTCTTTTAAATGTTTTTCTACTCAACGTGCTATATTTCATTCATTCCCATAATTTAATTCCTTGATAAGGTATTAAATTATTATATGTTTTACAGGTTTTCATTTATTAGATTATAACATCATTAATGCCCTAATAAGCAACTTATTTATAAAATTTTGATATTTTGTTTAATATTAAATTAATTAATTAGTAAAATTTTGCATATAAGATGGAGGGTTGTGGTTTGATTTGATTTGAACAGATATCCCACAATAAGCAATGCGACAGTTGTTGGCACCGGACCAAGAATTTCTGAATACTAGTTAAGGAACCCGACTACTTGAGACAATTGTTTTTAAAAAAATGGAGATATGGGGATTTTTTGTGATTTTTAGATTTGTTTAACAGATTTTAAGAAAAATATGCTAAAATTAAGAAGAGGAAAATAAATTATTATTATTAAAATAGGAAAAAATTGGTAAAAATTTACAAAAAAAATAAACAGGGCCCATTCTGAACCAAAAGTTTATGAGCAAATTTTCTATTTTTCAATTCTGATGTGCTGTTAGATTATTAATTTTTGAAATGATCTTCAAGATAAGAGATATTTTAATGTTTACAAAAACTAAAGCACTTTATCTTAGTTATTAAATGAAATCGCATAAAAAATAACAGTTATTATGTTAACATAAGGAGACCGTAAATTTTGTAATAAAATAGTAATTGATAAATCTGAAAGTTAAAACACTTCTACTATTATACAGAACATACACAAAAAAATTCAGTTAATTATTTTCAAAACTTTTTTTAGCAATCGCTGACCCGTTTGAGCATTTTCAAAGAAAAAAAAAACATTTCAAGTAGAACGTGTTTTAAAGTACGACATTTTGCTTCAAGTAATGGCATCTGCTTTTATTAAAACACTTGTGGTTTTTGTTCTAGAGAACGGAAAATAATAAACTTGGTATTTTTATACAGCTGATAAAATCATAAAAAAAATATAAAAAAAAAAATTCTAAATTTTGCAAAATCAATTTTAGATATTTTAATTTCAGCTAATTAATAAATCTGTATAATAATCTGAATTTAAATACTTGAATAACAAATGCTAATTGCGTAATATATATAATGCATGAATATAAAAAAAAAAAAAAAAAAATTACAAAAATAAAGATTATAAAATATATAAAAAAAAAAAAAAAAAAAAAAAAAAAAAAAAAAAAAAAAAAAAAAAAAAAAAAAAAAAAAAAAAAAAAAAAAAAAAATTTAAATTAAGATTATATTTTTATTTAAAAAAAAAAAAAAAAAAAAACAAAGTTGAGATAAGATTCTCATTAAAGAATTATGGATAAAGTAATATTTTTTTTTTTTTTTTTTTTTTTTTTTTTTTTTTTTTTTTTTTTTTTTTTTTTTTTTTTTTTTTTTTTTTTTTTTTTTTTTTTTTTTTTTTTTTTTTTTAAAAGATTATTATATAGTTTATAATATTTTGTTGATTTTAAAAAAAAAAATATGCATTGTGTTCCGTAATGAAACTGCTTAGACTTAAATTAATCCGAAACAAACATAAATGCTTTCAGGAAGATTGGGTGTGTGCTTAAAAATTTTCTCAATGTAAACTCTTCCTTAGAATTTACTGGAATCAACGTTTCTCTAGAGCAAGTGTTGCTAAACTTTTTGAAAAGAGTTCCACTATGATAAAAAAAAATTATACATGCCACTTCAAACACTTTTCCAACAAGCTAAAGAATATAAAAAAAATGAAAAATGCTACTTATAGGCTTATTATGGAATTTTTACGCAAATATCACGTATTTTATGTAAGTCTATGTCGTGGAAATGTAAGTTTTATATATATTGTAAATTATTTTTTCCAATTTTAATCAAATAGATTAGGCATAAAATAAAAATGAGTAACCAGAAAAATTAAATTCTAAATTAATTTATTTCACATTAATTTCTTAATGTGATTTTTCAATTTGTAGATTTTTTACTCAGACATCTACATTAGGATTAATTCTCGAAGATTATAACAAAATTGGGTAGTTATAAGGGTGCATCAGTTTCACTAAAATCTCAAAGCTTATCTACATTCTTGAGAAACAAGCACTCATTGGGCATTCTTCCAGATATTTTAAAGCACGCCCCCTTAAATTCCAGAATCTCACGAATGCACTTCCAATTGGAAAACCAACGCACACAACAATGAAGGAGTGTTGTCTGCATTATATAATTTTCTATAGTAGTTTTGTAAGGAATGAGATGTTCCCGCCTAGAGATGTGGGAGTAAAGGAAGGAAGACTAGCCATATCAAAAAATTAATCTATTTATTGATCACACAATTTAGCAACACAATTCCAATAACTTCAACGAAAAGAGATGTTCTCAATCTAAGCAATATGTGGATTAATTACGAGATGCGCGAATTATGAGAAGACTAAATATCGACCCTCTTATTTCAGGATCAAATCTACTATCCAATTATCTGAACAGTAATTAAACTTAAGTGACCAGTCCTCGCTTTAATTCTTTCATCTATCAATATTTGAAATGTACTGTAAAATGGTATAACACTTGATCAGTAGCAATCTATCCAATCTCCTCACTTTCTCTCTCCTTACTAGCTTGAAAACCTTGACTATATATAGCCGACCTAATTTAACTAATAAAGGTTTTGTTCTTCAGAGGGTTGGTTGTGAATAAATTCGAACTGATAGACCAAAGATTTCATAAGAGGATTAATGTAAAGACGTGGATAGAACCGTCACAATTTAATTAAGTGTATTTAAATAAATGTTGATGTTTTGTTTTGTCTGAGACAACCACACCTTCCAATAAAACAGTAAAAAAATTAAAAATTATTATTTTATCAAATATTTCAAGTTTTCAATAAGTCTTCGCTTGCAATTGACCTCAAAATTTTGAATTATGGTCAAATGAGACGAAGTCGATCCCTGAGTAGTAATTCCCTCTTTCTTAAATCCACATTACACCATGTAAGGACTTTGTGAGACCCAATGGAGTTTAATGTACATACTCCCCAATTACACCACTTGAAAAATATTTTGATGTAACTAAAGAATACACAATTAAACTTTAATGCCACGAAACATAAAGCTTATGTCAGAATGACCGACTTAACCATCTGATAGTAATTTATTTCTCAATTGTCTTTTTCCTGTCTGATTGGTCTTTGCATCCAGTTCGTGGAATATAATATTTCAGTCGAGCCACTGATTCGAGCAGGGGCGGGCAAACTTTCCCAGGGTACGGGCTGCTTCTAAATTTTTCCAAAATTTTGTGGTTCCCCCAGTAGCGTAGATGTCGTGAGCAAATAAAAAGGTTTACAATATTTATTATAACTTAATAATAAATACGTAATATTTGCTTTATTTTTATATATATATATATATACCTACGTAACTAAAATAAAACAAACTTACACTTTTGAAGCCACGTTTATAGTAAAACGAAAGATGCAACAAATTAGTTATAACCACAAATACAATAATATCAAATGATGCATTTATTATCAAACAATTCAAAATACATTGAAAAGTAAAAAATTTTATTTAAAGTTAATTCTAGTAGTTATAATCAGTTGAAGACTTAGTCTGCGTACTATCAGCCAATCTGGAATATTACGTACATAATTACTAACTGCTAATCTCCAGGCGGTACCCCAAAATGTCTCGGTGGTCCACGGGTCGACCGTGATCGACTTAATGCTTACCCTTGATTTAGAGAGCCGTCTTGCCAAAAAAGGATAACAAACGGTTAAATCTGTCAGTTTTAAAACTTCTCTCACAGCCTGCAGCTCAAATGTCGACTTCGTTATTTTTGTTTTTACTTGAAAATTGCGAAGCATATTGGCTTCGCAATTCTCATGCAGTGGGTCCTTTAGTATCTCTAGTTGAGGTTCTTTGCATCGGATAACCTGCAGAGTTCTATACAATAAACAAGATTAAAGTAATGGGATTCGTCTTGATATAAAAAATGACCCATTTTATTTTAGTAAATTTTAAATGATTATATATATAGGGGTGGGGGGATCTAACCAAAATCTCCGAAAAAAGTTAGACTTCAGATAGCGGGATTTTAATGACGAGATGTCCAGAGATTTTTTTAGAATTTACGAGTTAAGTATGAATAAATTGAACACAATAATTCAAACAAAGAGGCTTCTGGAAAATGAAACAATTTCTTACAAGTTATAGGGAAAAGTGTACAGTTGGGAGTACTTACAGGGTAATAAGAATTTAAACATGCAGATATTAAAGAAATAGAAAGTTAGATGTGATATACCCTCTAGGAGGACATTAGAAATCTAAAAAAAAAATCATTACGTGATGTGGCTCGCTCACTACCACCTGGTTAGTGAGCGAGCGCGGATGCGCAAAAGCGCTACGTGTGGTTAGTGGGCTTCAGCCGGAATATTATTTCTGTCGGCATGTAGTAAGCCCGCCAGAAGGCGTTGATCTGGCATTGTGTTATAATTAAAATTACCATCCTCTGTAAAGGGGTTGATTTAACCTTTTACAAACATAGTTAAACGAAATATCCTATACACACCCACATATACACTGGTGTCCAAAAGTTAAGCATAAATCGTAAAATGCGAAAAACATGGAGTAAATATTCGTAAAATTATTCCAAATTTCTTGCGTATATTAATTGGGTGAAGAAGAAACACTGGGTTTATGCAAAGCTTTTCAGTCGATTACTTCCTGCGCGAAACACCTGCGCATGTCGGAACGCGGAGAAACCGATTCACGCAGCATAGGCAGTTCAGACAAGTTTCGTGCAACTGCTGTGCAAAGGAACGTTGTTAACCATCAAACAAGGTGAATGATGGCACAATGACGCCAATTGGACATGTTTACGAAAGGAAGAATCGTTGGAATCCTCACGATCACAAACCAAAGTGTCTCAAATTCTGAATGTGGACCAGTCTGCAATCTCAAGACTGTGGCAGAGGTTTCAAAGGACGGAAGATGTTACCCGACAACCAGTATCGGGTCGAACAAGAGTCATAACCCCTCGCCAAGGCCGATATCTGGTAATAAGTGCGCGACGTCAGAGGGGCAGTACTGCCAGAACACTGGGTTCGGCGCTCACAGTCGCCACAGAAATACGAATTTCGAGACAAACTGTTTACAGGAGACTCAATTATGCTGGACTGTATGCCAGAAGACCAGCAGTTTGCATTCCCCTCACGCCTGCGCATAAACGCGCTCGTTTGAACTGGAGTTTGAAACATCAACATTGGAGTGTGGTCCAATGTGATGCTCAGTGACGAGTCCCGGTTTAGTCTGAGTAGTGATTCTCGGCGGGTAACGATATGGAGAGAACGTGGAACACGTTTTGAACCAAGAAACATAACAGAAAGACATCATTTTCCATTAAGGGGAGTAATGGTATGGGCAGGCATCATGATGGACGGCCACACAGACATCCATTTCTTTGACACGGGGTCTGTGACTTCTCAAAGATACAGAGACGAAGTTCTTGACCCTTATGTTCGTTTGTTTCGAGGTGTTGTCGGTCCTGACTTCATATTCATGGATGATAACGCGCCATGTGACAGAGCGGTGCTGATTGATGACTTCCTTGAAACGGAAAACATCCAGCGCATGTCATGGCCTGCTAACTCCCCTAATTTATATCCTATCTAGCATGTACGGGATATGCTCGGGAGACAAATTGCAGCCCTTTCGCACCCACCAAGCTCCGTAACAGAACTGAAGAGAGCTCTCCAAGAAGCTTGGAAACGTTTGAGCCCACAACTCATTCATCATCTCACAGCAAGTATGGTAAATTGTTGTGCAGCGTGCCTAGCTGCCAGAGGTGACCACACGCCTTATTGAACTGCAGCATCAGTATTTTATTTAATGTTTTCTTTCATTTTTTCTTTAAAGTGTGAATCCTTGCTATGCTCGGTTTCCTTTAAACTGCTACTATGGATAATAAAATTAATTATTATCATTCTTTTGATTTGCTTCCTTATTTTATAGCCATTTTACACTCGCATATCACGTTTCCACCATTCTGATTTACAGATCCTTCTTTATTCACATAATTATCAATTATGCTTAACTTTTGGACACCAGTATACATATATATATATATATTATATATATTATATATATTATTATATATTATATATTATATTTATATATATATATATAGGATATTCCTACGTGTGTGTGTAAAATTAGATATTTCTGTACTCACACACAGACATCAATCCGTTTCCAATTGTTAACGATCTGAAATATATATATATTAATATATATATATTATATATATATATATATGATATAATATGTGAAAATTTTTTCTCTCTCCTAATTTACCATAGAGAAATCTTACCCATTTTGTTAGGAGAATCCTTCAGTACTAAAAGTACATGAAAGAAAAAATGATTTAATACTACGAGGAATTGATTGTGAAATATATAGATAAATCTGCACTTGAGGTCAATATGTTTTGAATTTTTTTTATTATTTAAATATTTTTCAAGTGTGTAATAAATACAAGTGTCAAGTGTATAACAGATAGTTACGTAATACTAAGATAATAAGTGAGATAAATTTTAGCGATTCCTGAAAGGTTTATTAGATAGAGCAACTTATCATTTCTTCGAACATTTCAGCCACTTCCGTGATATTTTTTAGAACATTCCGAGAAATTTAAATGCAAAGTCATGAGTAATTTATTATACAGTCGATTCTCGATAATTCAAACCTTCGATAATACGAAATCCCTCGATAATTCAAAGTATATGCTCATTCCCTAGAAAAATTTTGATATTTCGAACTAAAACAATACGCTTTGTACTCTCAATATTTTGAAGTAAAATCTGTGGCTAGAGCCAGACTACACAACACACTATATACTAAAAGTTATATTATAAAACTCTCAACAATTCGAACACTCACTGTCATCTACAGTTCTGTAATAAACAGGTTACAGCTTATAAGTTTTGCTTTGTGTTCGTCTCTGCGTGTCTCCCCTTTAACCCATAGCCCCTTTGATGACCATTTGTTTGCTACCCCTTCTTAGTGTTTTCCGATTCCTCAGGCTATAAGAAACTTTTATTTTTTGCATTCCTTTAAGTGGACAATGGACAAACTGCACCTGTTGTCGGCCGTACATATCTTTCGTTTAACACGTGGCCTTGCTACACATGTGTTCAAAAATGATGGTCCGCTATTGTGAAGAAGAGATGCGTAGGATTGTGTATGAATGTATTCTTTTAATACAGGACTTTTAATTTCTGAAAATATTTATGCTGTATATAATATGTATTTTTTAAAAATACTTTAAAATACACTCATGTCCATAAATTACGGATAATTCAGAATCACACAGAAATTGAACTCTAAAATAAAAATTTCACCTGTAGAATTATCACACACATCTTGAAGAAGAATATGCAAATTATAGAAAACCACCAGATGGCGCGGATAGTACGTCACAATGACGAGAGTGTAAGAGAGGGGTATATAAGGAATGGTGGCAAAGAAGTAAAATTGTTCACAAGCGCTTTAAAAGCCTTTCAGTGCAATAACCGCATAGTTATGGCACAAAGGAAGCATTTGGATGATTTTTTACGTGGTAGAATTATCGGACGACTGGAATATGGACGTACGCAGCTGGAAATATCCCAGGAACTTGGAATCACCCAGAGTGTCATCTCCAGGCTTTACCAACGATTCCAAGATGATAGTAATGTGAGTAGATGTTACAGCACAGGTCGCTCCCGAGTTACAACGCCGAATGAGGACCGGTATTTGGCAGTTACTGCCAAAAGAAACAGACGGAGCACAGCATTAGGCCTATCTCGTCAGCTCTCTTCAGCTACCGGTACGACAGTTTCAAGGCAGACCGTGTACAGACGCTTAGGGCACATTGGTCTATATGCTCGTAGGCCTGTCAGATGTGTTCCCCTTACCGCAACTCACTGTCGCCTGCGATTAACCTGGAGTAGAGAGCATGCATTGTGGACACCGCAACAGTGGTCTTGTGTGATGTTTTCCCGACGAGTCCAGGTTTAGTTTGCAGTCTGATTCTCGCCGAACTTTTCATATGGAGAGCGCCAGGTACCCGTTAACACCAAGAGAACACATTGAACGACACCGTTACGGTGGTGCAGGATGGCTCGTTTGGGGAGGAATTATTCTTGGTTCCAGAACTGACCTGCATGTTCAGAGTGTAACGATGACAGGTCGCATCTATCGGGATGTCATTCTGAAACAACATGTACGTTTGTTTTGTGGTGCCATGGGTGCTGAATTTCTGTTTATGAATGACAACGCCCGTCCTCACCGTGAAACAATGTAGACGAATGCCTTCAATCGGAGGATATCACCCGCATGGATTGGCCAGCATACTCACCGGACTTGAATCCAATAGAGCATGTGTGGGATATGCTTGGCCGACGAAATGCACCCCGTCAACCCCCTCCCACCTGTCTACCGGAACTTCGGAGGGCACGTTTGATGAGTGGCGTAATATTCCCCAAGATCAGATTGATAATTTGATACTCAGCATGCGTAGGCGTTGTAAGGCCTGTATTGCATCGTCCAGGAGATATACTCCGTATTACCCATCATACTAACCATGTTATACCGTTTTTTGTAAATAGGTTATTTTTTGAAATTGGCTCCAGGGAGTAAAAATCGCAATTTTTATTAATTATGTCAAACATATAGCATCTTTTTTGCTCTTTACCTTTTGTTTAATAAATAGACTTTACAAATAAGTCAAATTTGTTTTGCTTCTGTCTCTTTCTTTGCCTGGACTTCATTATCCTTAATTTATGGACATAAGTGTAATTTTATACATATGTACAATTATTGTTTTATTACATAGTTTCAAATTTAAATGCATTAAAAAAATTTCTATTCGTGTATTTTGGAAATTTTTTCTACCCTTTTGTTAATTAGAACTCTTGATAGTACAAATTTTTTCATTGGTCCCTCCAACTTCGAATTATCGAGAGTCTTCTGTATTTGAATAATGTATAAAAATTGAGCTTCATCTGCAGATTTAAGGATGGAAATATTGAATTCAAACTCATATCCGTTCTATATTTTTTCTGATTCTCCTTCCTGTATTAAAAACGAAAATCCTTCAATTTTGAATAATTGTTGTATATT
The DNA here is from genome assembly GCA_019973975.1 of Trichonephila clavata. Lineage (NCBI taxonomy): Eukaryota > Metazoa > Arthropoda > Arachnida > Araneae > Nephilidae > Trichonephila > Trichonephila clavata. Next base: position 34,198 of record BMAO01032369.1, on the reverse strand, counting down.
AAGATTATAAAACAAAAATTTTAAACGCTGTTCTGTTAAATGTAAATGAAAATTTAACTTTTTGCATGAATAGAGAACTCAAGAACAAAACTGATGCTATATAAAAAAATACACAATTCGTATGTAGAAATTTTCATCGTAATGATATCAATTCTTTCGAGAGTGTATTAAGTTCACATTTCTGTCTTTTTAACTGTGAGATCATATTGAACCCTTCATAGTTACATTGCTTGGAATTAATGTACTTCAATAATCATTCACTCTTAAAAGGGTTGAAATACAAAAGAAATGAATTTGACTAATTACTCAAAGGTAAGGATTAAGTCAAATTCAGTGATTTGTATTCAAAATCAATTTTCTGTTTGTAGGAGTGATGGATTCTTTCAAAAAGAAAATTGCTGTTCTTGGTGGAGGATTTGCCGGAATAGTTTCAACGGCGATTTTAAAAGAAGAAGGTTTCGATATTGTTTGTTTCGAGAAAACTAGTAAATATGGCGGAACTTGGTGTTACAGAGAAGAGTCCGAAGAAGGTGTTCCTTCAATCATGCCAACCACCATCATCAATCACAGCAAAGAATTGGGAGCTCTAAGCAACTTCCCACCTCCAAAAGAGTACAACAATTTCATGAGACATCGCGAACTTTATCAATACATTACCGAATATGCAACACAAAATGATGTTCTGGAACACTTCCGTTTTAACACTGAAGTCAAAAGCGTTCAAAGAGCTTCCGACTACGAAGAGACTGGGCAATGGACAGTTACGGTCAGAAACACACTTACTGAAGAAGTGACCACCGACGTTTACGATGGAGTTTTGGTGGGTGTTGGACACATAAATAGACCAAAAATGCCAACATACCCTGGCCAAGATCAATTTAAGGGCAAGATTTTGCATTCTCATAGTCTGAAGGGGGTTGAACCTTACCACAATAAAACAGTGGTGGTAGTAGGCATGGGATGTTCAGGATTAGATGCAGCCGTAGAAACCAGTAGTGTAGCAAAACAGGTATGAAATTAACATAAATATTTCATGTTTCTTTTTTTAACTGACTATACGATTTAAATCTATTGTTTTTAATATTTTAAAGACCCGTTTTGTTAAAATTTGCTGTATCTCTTCCATAATATTATTTAATGGTTTTAACCATCCAATTATTCTTTTCCCAATACTGTACACTGGTGCTAAATTTTTTTTTCCTAACTCACAAACACTGAAAAGAAAGTAATGGACTCCCTTTTCAAATTAATAACTTTGCATACGGTTTGTACATTTTGTATTTCTTTTTTTATCATATTGTATTCTCTTACAGACATAAGAATTTAATACATTTGATAAATATTTTTAACGAGAATTTTTTGCAGTGGGTTATGAACTACTTCTTTTAGAATTGAACAAAAGCAAATACTTCAAAAGCAAAACCATTAGAAGCATTTTTACAACCTTAAGTATATTTTAAAGCCTCTTAAACATTTTAAGCAATTATAGCTTTTCTTTAAGAAAATCAAAATATCAGCATCCATATTTGAAGATTAAAAGCTAAAAAACAGGAAATAAAATTAGTTTTAAAAGGAGCATGTATAGCATGATCCGAATCTACACATGTAATAATGACTAGAGTTTATATTTAACAGAGAGACAGATACACAACACACACACACAACACACAAAGAAAACGTTTGAAGGCTTTGACCGTTAATTTAATTCAACTGAAGACAATTTATAATTACACTGTGAAAAGATATGTCTCGTAACTATGACAGCTTCTGAGTAAGAAAAATACCAGATCTCTTAGGTTTTAACGAGATATATGGCGCAAAATTAACTTATACATGGTGTGACCACTAAATAACCGTACTAGTCTTAAAAATAAGCCTTACTGAAAAAGTATATGAATAACTCTTAATCACTTTCAACATATATACTCCGCTTCCTTGTCCATACATCGCTTTGTACGAGTTTTCCACTGCTCAAAACAGTGCTGTAGCTCATTAGGTGTCATTCTTCAGTAAGTCTGCCGTTTTTTGCCTTCACCTCTTCTACAAACTGAAAATGTGTTCCTTTCAATGCATTTTTCACTTTTGAAAATGGGTACAATTCGCATAGTGTGAGATCTGGTGAGTACGGTGGATACTCGAGCGCAGTAATGTGTTTTTTCGCCAAGGATTGTTTCCCAAAGAGCGCATTGTGAGCTCTGGCGTTGTCTTGGTGCAAAATCCCCGTGTTGTTGCTCCGCAAACCTGACCTTTTCTTCCTCACTCTTTCTCAAAGAATGCTCAGGATCTCAATATAGTACTGCTTATTGTCTCTCTGTTTACGTTTATAATATCTGACATCTTTCCATCACTCAAACGCCGGCCTTTACGTAAGATTTCATTTATTTTCTTAATGTTTTCATCAGTTCTTGATGTCATAGGTCGACCAGAAAGTTCATCATCTTCAATAATCTCCCAAAACTTCCTAAAATCATTTGTACCATTCAAAAATTTGACTACATGGCATGCAGTTATCTCCAAACACCTCCTTTAACAATTGAAAACATTCAGTTGAAGTTTTTTAATTTCACGAGGAATTTTTAATTTATGCGATGCTCGATTTTTAAACTTATCATGATCGCGGAACTTCGACACAACAACGTCTTACTCAAACTAGGATGAAAATAAAGCTAAACTAGATAGCGTTACAAAATAACTTGCCACCTGCTCTGGAAGTATCAAGGTCTAATACATACCATTCCCAATCCTCTGCACCAAGGGTTTCAAACTCAAAGGCTAATTTGGGCCAAACAAACAAGGTTTAACTTTAGATAGGCCGCAAAAAACAATCAATATTCATAGAAATGTAAATTTATTTCGAATTATACATCGTAGTAATCATAAATAAAAGAACAAGAAAAATTTGATGACACTAAACATCTCTTCGCTGATACTATTAAAAAAATTGTACAGAAACATGCTTACGGCGTCTTTCAAACAATAAAAAATGGAAGGATTCAATCAACGGTATGAATTTGTATAAAGTAAACATATAAACAAACTTTAAAATTTATGTAGAAGATGTATTTTGCATTTAATTATCTGAATTAATGATTTCCATATTAAATAATAAGACCTTAAAAATGTCTACTCTTTGAATAATTTAAAAGCTTTTACAAAAATTCGAAATTGCATAAAGAAAACTACTACGAGGCTGAGTCGGAAAATAAGTTTCCCCTGTCGACTGTGGTCAGAGTTGTGTATGAAAGTCAAAAAATAGAATGAGACATTTAAAAAAAAACTTTATTTTTCCACATAAGTACGAAGTACATTGAGGCATTTGCCATACCTCTTGATAAGCATTAAAAAGCTCTCCAGTAAAAATTCAGGGCTGTGCATACGAAAGAAGCTTTTAACAGCTTATTTGACTTCAGCGTGCCTTCCAAAGCGCCTTCCGGCGAGATTCTTCTTCAAAGCCAAAAACAGATGACAGTCACTTGGTGCGAGATCAGGACTGTATGGCAGATGATGTAGGTGCTCCCAACCAAAAGTTGCAATATGGTTTTTCATTACCGTCGCCGAGTGTGGACTCGCATTGCTGTCCAACAACAGAATGCCAGATCTGAGAATACCAGGCTACTTTTCCGAATCCACCTGCTTGATCGCGGTTGACCTCTACTCAATGCTGTATCAGTGTCTTGCACGATCACCTGCTATTTCGTCATTTGCCCATACTTGGTGCTGATGTTGAAAAATAAAGTTATGACTTATCTTTAATGTTTCATTCTATGTTTTGACTTTCATACACAACTCTGGCAACACTACAGGGGAAATTTATTTTCCGACTCATCCTCGTAATTTTAGGCATACTGCTTGATGCGCATCTGTTTCTGAAGGATAAGTTCAAGTTGTGGGGCATCCTGTCCTGTGTGGAAGACTATGCGCGGGACAGCCTCTGTTATAGCACATAAAGACTCGAGAAAAAAAGGAATTATTGTGCTGCTAGTTCTCAATTGAAATAATTCCAAAAGGAGTTCTATTGTTTTTAAGTCAGGTGATTGAGACGGCCATTTCATTTACTTAATTACCCTGATGAAAAAAGACATCAACAATCATTTTTTGGTGAGTCTGAGCAATATTATTCATTAAAATAAAAATTATCACAATAGGAGTAGCAAAAAATCTCGGTATCTTTGACCATTCACAGTGCCTTCATTGTGCAATTTCAAATCTTTACACATTCCCAAAGAAATTCCAACTCATACCATGGTTCCACGTCCCGTATAAGCAACGATGTCGGATTTCTGGAGGCTGGCTCCGTACTCTCTTCAAATCAGAATTAGACACAAATCACTTTCAAAATTAAACTTAGACTCATTCACTAAAAATAAAGGGTATCATTCATCCTTTGTCCAATCGAATTGCTCTTTGGCCGAATTTACTCGGTTCTTCTTTCTATTGGGCTACTTTATATTGTACATCTAAGCTGTAGGTGCGTAGATATCTCCGTATCGTTGATACGGCTTTACCCAAGCTACAGAGCCCTAACATGTGCAGAATTTTGACACTTTCAAGAAATTTTTAATATTTTCTTCTAAAAAAGGGCCCGAGGAATTTTAATGCAGGATCCTCTCAAAACTAGCTACGCCTGTGCTAAACCTGAGATACCTTTGAACCATGGTAGCCGAAATTTTTCTATCAGTTGCCACAACGTGAGCTTCAACGAATTGACGTTTCTGTTTCTCTCTGTAAAAAGAAGCAAGCAACAATTAATAAGAGCTACTGTAAAATGTGGGCTGACTTGAAACCAATTTTTTTGAAACTGACTTTTCAGGTCTGAACAGATTTCAAAATCTTATTTCTGTCATATTATTTTTCAAAAAGTAATTAACTAACACATTTATTGCTTAAAGGACACATTTTAAGCAAACATGAAAGGTACTGGCGAAGGATCTCAAATTACTGATTCATTGTCGAGTGACGAGAATGGCGCTTTTTTTTATTTTCCCATCCAACACACATTAGAGCTATTATGACTAAATCAGTCATACGACAACCCGGATAAAATTATAAGTTTGATGATAAAATCTACATTTAATAAATGATTTATCTTTTTCACTGAAGCACATGAACATACAATTCAGTTTTTGAGAACGCTCGACCACAAAAAAATCATTATGTGCCCATATACTGTCTTGAAAAATAAATACATCAAGAAAAAAAAGTAGACTGGTATTTTCTTATTAAAACATTTATGAGTCTAAATAAAGATACATAAAAACTAATTATACATAAATTTTGTCGATATTAAAGTATTTATTTAAACTTTCAGGTATATTTGAGTACCCGCTCTGGAGCTCATGTCATCAACCGTATTGGACCTAAAGGTTTACCATACGATTACACCTTAATTAGACCTTATATTTACCAGCTGTTAGATGTTTTACCTGCTAGATGCGTGAGTTGGCTGTTTGAGACATGCTACCTGGATTTTCAATATGATCATAAGTTGTATGCTGTTAAACCCGATCATCATGTATTTCAAAAGGATCCGATTCTCAATGACCACATTGGATCAAGGTTGATGTCTGGAGCTGTTATCATGAAGCCACACATCCAATGCTTCACAGAGGACGGTGTAATTTTTGAAGGAGACTCAGAAGTCACTCAAGCAGACGTTGTCATTATGTCGACAGGTTACACGTGGAAATTTCCTTTTCTAGAAGAAGGCATCATCGAGAAAGAAAACGATGTGATTAATTTGTACAAGTGCATGTTTCCACCCCAATTACCACACGCGACTTTAATCATTATAGGATTTGTTCTCCCATTTGGTCCAGGATTTCCCTTAGGAGAGCTTCAGTGCCGGTGGGCTGCTCAGGTTCTCGCAGGAAAATGCAAACTACCATCAAAGGAAAAGATGTACCAAGATATCAAGGAAAGGTACGAGATTAATTCCAAAAGATACACATCGAGCGAGAAAATTTCGATTAAGGTTGATTACATAAGCTTCTGTGACGATATAGCTTCTCAGTTCGGAGCGAAACCAGATCTCTTGAAACTCTTTTTTACAGACATAAAATTGTTTAATCGTATAATGTTTGGACCTAGTGTGTCTTATCAGTATAGACTACAAGGCCCCCATTCTTGGGAAGGTGCCAGAGAAGCAATAATGACATCTAAGGATAGAATGCTGTGGCCTGTTACAAAAAGAGACTCAAAAGCATTGCGTAAAAATCCATTCAAAAAGCTCTTTCAAAAGTCTGTGAAATTTATTTTCTTTTGAAATATCTTTTTCTCTGCCTTTCATCTTTTTTTTTTAACATTTTCATCAATCTTTATTCCTGATGAAGAAAAAATTAAAGTTTTTAATTCATGTAATTGTACTAACATTTATTTTCCGTGATAGTTTAAAATAAAAAAATATTTAAAAGTAAAATCGTAGCATTTGACTTCTGTGAAGTATTTGTGTGTTTGTCAATTTTTTTAAAATTGTTTAACATCTTTTGTGACATAATAATGAATATATATTTCTGTATTTAACAATAATTTTAATAAAAAGATAGTAAAAAATCTGGGAGGCATACACTTAGTCACAAATTATTACGAGCATAAATTTTGTATAAGGAAAACACAAAATTTTGTTTTTCTTATTACTTTTAATTCCTATTTCCTTGTCTAATTTAAAATATATCAACAAAGATTCACATTACTTTCCTGTCACTGTTGTTTGAACTACTTTTACTGGCACAAAATGTATAGCAGAATGGAAAGGTATTAGAAATAACAATACAGAGCACTTTAAAAGAGTTTTGTGAAGGAAGAAACCTGAATTAAATTTTTTCCTAATTCTGTGTGCAATAAATGATTACATGAAAAAAGCATAATTAAGAGTGCATGAAAAAAAAAGAGTTTTGTTAACTGTAGCTGGTAGGAGTACTTTTGGAACTAACCGATAGTTGCATAAAAGTACTTTATTTGCTGTTATTAAAAATTAAAGGTGTTGGTGTTTTACACAGAGACTCAAATATTTGGAGAAAAAAATTACACATTTGTATTGAGTCCTTAAAATAGGAATTTAACAATGTCGGAAATGAAACTTCAATATATAAATTTATTATAAATATACAAAACATTTATTTCTGGTGTCCTGTTGACGCTATTTGGTGTCACCAAAGATTTTGCATCGCTTTTCGTGAACAAACTTATCGTAAATGTTACTGCATAAGGGCTGTTGCCACTCCTAATAAGTTCAACATTTCCTGTTTTATATTATTTGATAATTGTTTCACGTTTGTTTATTCACTTCTGAATCTGGCAACATAATTTCAGTAACATAAGTTTATGGAATATTCTAAGTATAGTTTACATTTTACGCTAAGAAAAGAACTGTATAATATTTTATGTTTACGGAGCGTGTGCTCAATTTTAATTCGTTCTTTAATGTAAATAGCTTCATTTATTCAAAACTCTAAATAGCCTCATTTATCCTGCGTGTCGAAAAAAATAAAAGATTATTGTAATCGAAGAAGGATAGTTTTCTCGAGTCACAACAAGTGCTGTATTGCTATTTAAACTTTAAAAATTTATGATTCTCAAACAGATAAAGGGAAAAAATCCAATTTGCACCAAACAGATGGAAAATAATCAGGTTTTTTTTTTCTGAAGAAATAAAACAAAAACTTGTTTCACTAACCATTTATTTGAATGATAGGTGCTGCTGTCGGGTTTCTGATGACGTATTAAGTAAAGAAAACGGTACAAGGACAACTGAATGATATTACAGTAGTCTAAGCCTTACCCATAGAAATGCTGCCTGTAGTGATTAAAATTCTATTAGCAAAACTGTTTTATAAGGATTCAGGGGAAGTTCTGTTGTGGTATTACCAGCACATCACCACGCGCATTGAACAGGCACCACCTGTGCCTTTTGTACTTAGCATTTGGAGAGGGTAGGGATATCGACCAATCTTTTTCACTCATATGGCCATCCAAAACTCCCCATCTGGTAAGGTGGGGCTATCATTTGTCAGCATTCCTGAAGTCAAAAGTATGCAAAGATAAATCAATATAATTGCCAGCATTGAAAGATGCTAACCATCAAAATGTATCTGCCTGACCGAAAGAAATCTTGCTTATTGCTATGAATGATATTGTGTCTCGTCTGACATCCTTATTTCTGAATGATGGACAGCACATTGACTAGTAATAAATATTCTCAAAACATGTCAGTGACATTACTTGCATGCAATCTGGTATTCAAATAAAGAGAAATATACAAGCAGATTTTTGTTTCATCATAAAAATCTCTCCTTTAATTTGAGGAATCCTAATCTCTTCCCCCCATGAGAAGGCTCTCACGAGGTGAGTAGAAGAAAAAGAAGAAAATCTATCTTTAACTTCCTTTTACACTGGTGATGATGATGATGCCACATTCATGACGGGACCCAATCAGACAGTACCATGGGCCCAGATGATTGTTCTTGCAATATGTTCAATATTATCCACAAAGAGGTTTGTTGGTGAAAATAGGATCCCTATTTCTTATAGGACAGCAAGAATAGTTGGACAGTCCAAAATATGAGCAGGTGTTAGCTCTTTATCTAAACAGTTATCACAGTTCCTATAAATTCCTCCATCATCCCTATCAAACTTCATTCCTCTGTGAAGACCTGTTCTTAGCATAGCAATAGTCATTGTTATAAGGTGGTCTTCACTTATATTACAAATTTGATGCTTTACAGGAATTGACTTCTCTCAATTTGAAATTTGTGACAGCATTTGCGAAATTAAAGTAACGCTGACAAAGTTGTGAGTTTTAAGATTTCTAGCTTCTTTCGCCAGTTTATCAGCATTTTCATTGCCTGTAATGTCAACATGTGCAGGTAACCATTGGAGGAAGCAGGCTTCATCTAACTCCTGTAATCTAAGCAAGCGAGAGCAAATTTCTTCAGTACTCCATGAACTTCCATTTAGAATTGCCTGGAGGGCTGCTTTTGAGTCACAAAAAATGACGAGACCCTTAGCCTGTTCTAGAAAAGGGAGAGTCTCTTATAGATCAAGAGCCTTAATTATCACCCGGAGTTCATAAGTGATGCAAAGGGCAATGCCACCAACACTGATAACTCGTTAGTGGGTTGCACCATAAATACCCTTGAGCCTCCATTAAAGAATATTTCATCAGAAAAACCGTCTGTATAGGCAAACACAAAATCATCTTTTGGATATTTATCAATAGTCTTAAACCCTTTTGCCTTGATTATACTTGTATGCTCACTCAGTACATGGCTCTAATAGACTTGTTACAAGTGTGGCAGGAAGCCCAGCAGAGAAAAGAGGTTCCTGATAAATAAAAAATTTGTTGTGTTTAAGGCCAAGAGGTACTCTAATTTCACTATCAAATTGCATTGGAGATCTTTTTAATCTTGTGTTATTTTAATAATTTTCAAAGGTTCTCCAAGTAATATAAAACTTAAGCAACAGGTGCTTTATTTTTTGCCATAATTCCACGAGAAATCATCTCAGAGACATGAAATTCAGAAATGAGAAACAGCATTTTGTACTTAAACGAGGACGGAAGCATAGATGTGAAAAAATGAATATAATGCTTATGGTATAGAATCAAACAAAAAAGGCTTTGTGACGGATCTATACGCGATTCTACTAATATTTTCTTTTCTCTTTAAGACAAACTATTTATTTCAACCAACTTTCCTCGAGAAACTAAACGTGATTTATGTAAATGAGGAATATTATATAAATTCGGTTTTCGCGAGTTGAAGGAGAGTGAAGTAAGGGGTTAAGTGAAGTAAAGTGAAGGAAAGGAAGGGAGCAAGTTATCTGTTGACATGTTGTTGTTGACAAGCTGAAGTTGATGTGTTAGATGCGTGCAAATAGGAGTTTAACAGAAGTTGAGAATTAGTGGTTAGTGAAGATTGAAAAGCAGTGGAATTAAAGATTATAGAGCGTGGAGCCATCGTCATTCGATCAAGCCGAAGAAAGTGCCTGGAGTTCCCGTGTAGGATCCGATGCATTAAAGATTCAGGTGTACACTTAATTAAGTAGAAGCTGATTATTAGTGGACGACTAATTGTAATTGAGCGTATTTAAGCTATCTTAGATTCAGTTGAGGGTCTATAATATTATCCCCGCATTAGAGTATCTCACCTCTGCACTCTACCATTGTTTATATACCTTAATTAGAATTGTATTGTGTCTGTTTCAAAATCGTTAATAAGAATTAATAAATCAAATTAGATTGGAAATAATGTCTGTGAATTATTTAGTTCCTCCTACACATCTATCTGGGTTTACAGATAGACAAGAGGGTCGGATGTAAGGGGTAACCAGACGTTACCACAGCTTTATTGAACCCATAGTATCGTTACACATGATTGTCTGTCCAAGAGGAAGAACAACAAGGAGATATTCCTTAGAGTGGGATAAGTCTTCCCCTTATTGCAATAGTTGCTTTGCACCTTCTCTCTATACTCAACACCAGATTGTCCAAAACATTCTTGAGGTAAAAGTATCTATTCCTCAATCAACATATGTTTCGGTTGTTGGAGTATGTAATCCTTTTACGTCTCCCTAAGGCATACCACACATGTCCTTTAAGATTTAAATCAGAAGAGGTCCCTGGTCAATCCATTCGAGTAATATCTTCACTTTCCAGTTGCTGCTGAACATCAGCAGTCCGGTGTGACCGTGCAGTGTCATCCATAGAAACAAAGTCAGGTCCAATAGCATCTCGGAAAAGACGCCCATGGGGAAAGATCATTTCCTTACAATAACGACCTCCGGTAACAGAACCTCTGTCGAAAACGGGAAGCTTAGTCCGCCCGTTCAGCATAATGCTTTTCCAGGCAACAACTCCATGACCACTGTAACTGTCTCTTTCCGCGATGTTACTGGGATAAATCTGTGTCCCAACCTCTCTCCAAACCAACTGGCGTTGAGAATCGCTTGTGGTACTGAAACACCTCTCATTCATAAAGAGGACGCGACTCCATTGATAGGATGTCCAGTTTCTGTGCTACTTACACCACTTACACCACTACAAACGGTGACACCGATGGTCAACTGCCAAAGGGATATAGTATTCAAGACGGTAGTCGAATAAGTTACATTTGTAAAGATGCCTGTTCACAGTAAACCGCGACACGTGTCACCCTGGAGCTATACAAAGTTTTTAAGCAATGGCGTTTTCTAACTGGTATCTGGCTCTTTTTGTCTGTAAGACGATATATCAACCATCCACCCCAACCGGCCACCACAAATCTTTCTAAAAGCTGTGCCTATGGTTTGGATGGTTTTCTTAGTGCGCGAGATAACACTTTTGTTCCTTCTGAACTATTCGACTACGATGTTCAAACACCCTGAGAAGAGGTCGAGAACACGAGAGGTTCGAGACTACAAGAACACCCTGAGAAATGGTCGGAGGCCTCCCACCTCTCTTCCCCTTCCACCAACCTCTCGAGAAGACTTGCAACTCGACGAATATTTAGAGTGCCCCATGTCGCACAGGCGCTGCGCATGAACAAACGTCCATGCCTTCGCCGGAATTTGAACCCAGGCCCTACGGCACAGCAGTCAGCGTCAATAACCACTATATCGGATGAGCGGCCTTCTCCACAACACTAAAAATTAAAACTAGTAAATGTAAAGTTAAAAACCATCCGTTTTACTCGTCTCTATGTGACGCAGACAAAATCATATGTGCTGAACCATGATAAAAAAAAAAAAATTTAGATAATATTCCAAAAATAAGCTTTCACATCAGAAATCAAAATCCAATAAAAAAAAAGAGTACAAAGCTTAAAAAGATTATATCCATAAGAAGCAATTCTTATACGAGAGTTGTTTTTACAGATAAGATAAATTTTTATCAATTGATGTGTGAGTATATATTGGTTTTTCGGCCATTTTTTGCATAAAACACGGTAAATTCGAAAAAGCATTTTTACAGTAGACTTGGTTGTTTCAAAATAACTTTTGTGTAATACATAATATATTTCTGAAAAGCCTTAGGTAGGTTTTATGCATATGACTATAATTTGCATTTTAAACATAGTTTTATTTTAACAAATCTAATATTTATACGTCTCAAGTGTTTCCCATATATATATATTAATACAGATTAAAACTATTAAGGTGCTCTAATATTATTCATATATCATAATTTACTATTAGAATAAAGCAGTCAGATTCATAAAGCAGTCATTATTCATAAATGTGCGATAATATAGATTTTTTACTTTAAAATCTTCATCGTAGTATCAAAAATTTCGTACAGGATTTTTGTTTAAAATAGACATCGTTTTTAATGTATTTTCCGCTTGTATATGTTTTTGTGATTTTTTATTAAATACATATAGTTTTGTAATAGTAGAAATAGTTTATAGTACAGTTTTCGTATGTAAAAAAGTTTTTTATAAAAATATTTTTTTCTTCAATATTTTTCAGCACAACGTGCTACATTCTATTTATTCAAATGGCTTCATTTTCTGATACGGTTAACATTTTTTTTTTCTTGTTTTATATATTTTAGTTCATTAGATTTTGGCTTTACCCTATTGTGCTATCTTTTATAAAATTTGGTTACCGTTGACTAATACAGCGTTTCTCAAACTGTGGGAAGAGGGGGATGTGACAATCCTACACGAAGGCGTAAGTTTATCGAGAAAAAAAATATTATTTAAAAATAATTAATTTAAAAGAAGTAAAACAAAATATACATTCTTACATAATAAAAATTAAAATACACAACTGCGCTGTATAATACTTATAAATGTATCAGTACAGCACAATGTATTTGCTAATCAATTAATCAATACTAACAACATATATTCTTAACTACTATATTAGCATATATAATACTTATCCTAGTATTATAAAATAAACTTACTTAAAATATATATCTGTATTATTTAAAAGTAACATATACAAAGTTTAATACTTATCTTGATAATTAGTACGGTTTATAATTAAGATCGTATTGTAACTTTGGCGTGTATATTATTATTGCATTCAATACATTGTTATAGTATGGGGGAGAAAGGCGCGATGAAAATTATGACTAAAAATTGAGTCACAAATACAGAAAATTTGAAAAGCAATAGACTTATATGAAATTAAAGTAATACTCTAAACCAGTGATTCCCAAAGTGGTCTATATAGACCCCCGGGAGTCTATGACAACATGCAGGGGGTCCAGGTCAGCGAAAAAATAATTTGGGGGTCTATGAGTTGTAAATAGGGGTCTACGATAGTGACTCTCATTAAACCAGATCATTTAAAAGGAAAAAAATCAAGTGGAAACCATATCTACCTGTTTTACAGATTTATTTACTAAATTTAATGAAGTTAATTTGCAGTTACAAGGACCATAATTTCGGCCTTTCTTGTTATAATTAAGCTAAGGAATATAATAAATTAAATGTAAAAAAACTTTTTTAAGGACAAGCTTTTATTTAAACGCGCTAAAAAGAATAAAATAAACTTTTCCTTTAAAACTTTTTTCACTATCAACTTATAACGTCATTATACACAATTTATATGATATAAAAGCTTGTCGCGAGATTTAAGTACTCATATTTACTTAGTTTGAATTCTTAAAAACCAAAATCAATCAGGTCAAGTTATTTATTTTACTTGTTTATCTACACAGGTATATCTCGCGACAAGCTTTTATATCATATAAATTGTGTATAATGACGTTATAAGATGATAGTAAAAAAAGTTTTAAAGGAAAAGTTTATTTTATTCTTTTTAGCGCGTTTAAATAAAAGCTTGTCCTTAAAAAAGTTTTTTTACATTTAATTTATTTTTTACTTTTTAGTTATCGCTGGACAGGTTTCTCAGCCTGTTCAACTCATTGAACGCTGGTTCGCCCCATCCCTGGTTTAGCAGAATTAATTCTCGCAAAAGGGTATTAGACTAAAAACACAATTTTTTTAAATCCGTAATTTTTAAGCAATTTTTTCAATCTTCGTGCAGATTTTGGGTAACATTGTTCTACACACGAAAAAAAAAGGTTTAGTGAGATTATCTTCATAAATGACGAAGTTATTAAATGTTTAATTAAAATTTTGACTATTTTTGAAAAACTTAAAGAACATATTATTTATTTGAAATATTTTGAAGATAAGGGATATATCTAACATATTAGAAGAAAATTTTGGTTGTTTATTAAAAAACTTCAAAAGGCATTTAAATATTTGTATTAATTAATAAAATGCTTAAGACTCAAAACGCATTTTGTAATCAGTTTATCAAATAATGATAATTTTTTGCTGCACATTGAATATCTTCTACGTAAGAATCTATTTTTTTAATTGCTCAGATCATCTTTAGAAACTTGATTTTGAAAAAATCAATAATTAAATTCAAATAAAATTAACAGATTCTATTTGTAATTAAATTTAAGGACACATTGTGTGTTTAGATTACTGGTGATAAAATGAGGTATATTTAAATTACTTGTAAGCTTAAAATTAGAAAATTTCTTTAAAAAATTCCTTCATTTTATTATAAAATTATTTTTTTTAATCGAAAATATATTGCATTTCTAGATAATATTTTTCTCTTATTGTTTTCCTAGCGGATTCCTTTTGATGGGTAAGATACATAAAAAAATTATCTTTCCGATTCTGTAATTATTTTTTGTCTGAGTTTCATAGATTAAAGTTAGATAAATTATTTAAAGAATTTCTTCAATACTCCATCTCAGTTTAACTTGGCAGCGTTGAGAAAGGTATACAATGTACCAATCTACTTGAAAAATAGCTCTACTATTTTGTTTTGAATTTAAATCCAAGAAAATAGATAGAAATTTGTAAAAAAAATTGCATACGTTGTAGAAATTAGATTATTTTTACGTTATAGAAATGTAATTATTTTTTAGACAAATTTAATAAATACTGTCATTAGCGCAACGTTATGAAATTCCAGTTTGGCTGAAAACCGATTTTCGACGCCAACTTTTGTCATTGTTGTAACAATAAAATTATTACAACAATGCAGATATATCCAAGTTGGCGCCCAAAACTAGTTTAACGTTTTTAATTAATATCTTTTTAATTAATTGCAATATCGGAATATAAATGGTCAAAACATGCATTGTCATCCAAACTAAACGTGTATACAAAATTTCAGCTCAATGGGAGGAAGATATCAGCTTCAAAATTGAGTTGCAAGATTCCACCCGAACAAATTACATACATACATACATACATACATACATACATATACATACATACATACATACATACATACATACATTGTAAGTTAAATAAAAGCTTTTAATAATAAATGTCCCGAACTTTCCTAGTTTCTCCATTTGTCACACACAATCTGCCAGGAAAAGAGGAAGTTTTAACTTACGTTCAACATTTCAATGCCATTTATTCAGATTTTGAAACTAGGTCTGAGAATGTTTTGACTATATATGGTAATACTACAGTATATATATATATATATATATATATAGGCAATTAATTAATATTGTCACATTCAAAGAAAATACAAATGTCGTATTACAAGAGGGACTGATCGAAATTGCCACTAAGATCTTAAAATAAAATTTAGAAACATATATCAGCCAATTTTAAAGCACTAGATTCATCTCTCCAATTAGAAACATTTGTTTGTTGCTCAGTTTCTTTATGTAACAGTTATTTTAAGTATTAATTAAATTTTAATTTAATTAGCATGTGTGTCTTAGGTTTTAAACACTATACTTCACTATAGTTAGAAATTTAAATATTTTAAAGTAAGTATAGCTCTATACCAGCTGTCAAAAAGACATTTCAGTTGATAAATTTGCAAAAATTATTATTAGATAAGTAGGGGGTCTACCCCAAACCGAAAAACATAGCAAGAGGTATATGAGACAAAAAAGTTTGGGAACCTCTGCTCTAAACCAAGAGCGGTCAAACTTTTTCGTGGAACGGGCTACTTCTTATTATTTCAAGATGTTGCGGTCCATTCAGTGTCGAAGGTCTGGTGAGCTGAGAAAAAGGTCTACAATATTTATTATAACTTAATAAAACAAGTACGGAATATGTATTTACCTATACATAACTACTATAAAATAAACTTACACTTTTAAGACAACGTCTAAAGCAAAACGCAAGATACAAACATAATAATAACAACCACAAATATAATTATATCAAGTGATGCATTTTTATTATCAAAATACAACAACTATTCAAAATACATTAAAAAAATAAAGCAATTTGATTTAAATTTAGTACTCATAGTTATAGTCATAGTTATAGAAGACTTTTAGTCTGTATACTGTCAGCCAATCTGGAATATATTACGGTATATAATTACTAACTGCTAATCTTCAGCTTGTCACCCCAAAATGTCTCGGTATTCCACCGGTCGACCGCGATCGACTTAATGATCCCACCTTTGCTCTAACCCAGTGGTCTTCAAACTATGTTCCACGGAACCCTGGGGTTCCACAAGGCATGCTCAGGGGTTCCACGAGTAACAATAAAAAAAAATCTAAAAGAAACTTAAAAATACGTATGCAAAATAGATTCACGTTTTCTATGAAGTTTTTATAGTTACTAGAATCTATATATATATATATATATATATATATATATATATATAACTTATCCTATTCATTAAAGCTGAAAATTTTATTTATATATAACTTTATTTTGCAACACTTTTTAAACTTGTATTATAATATAATAAAAGAATATTAAAACGTTTTTTTTATCGTTATATGCATACTTCTTACTAGATTTTAAATATTCTATTGTTTAATATTTCGGGCTCCACGAGATAGTTTTATACTCATTAGTTAGCATAATTTCTTGCAAAATTAAATAGTTTCCTAATGGAAAATGCACCTTTTACATTTGTGGAAAAAAACACCTATAAGGAAGGAGAGGAAACAACTTATCATGACATCAACAGATTTAGAGTTAAAATCTAAATTTATACGAGAACAGCTCCTAAATTTTATGTTGCAAATTCATGTAAAATGAACAGTATTCCCGCACAGCTATAAATATTTTAATGCCATCCAGAACATTGTGTTAAAGAAAAGTATATTTCTTAATGTGAGTGGCTACATAAGCAAAGTATAAAAACAAATTAAACTCAGAATATGAAATTTGATTGCATTTAATCTAAATAGACTTCAACTTCGACAGTTTGTGTGAAAAGAAGCAAGCACTTATCCCAGTCACTAATTATAATGCATGGATAGGCGACACTTGGATTACAAATTAATATTATTAATGAACAAATTATTTTTAAAAAATAGATTAAAATTTTTAATAAAAAATGAAATATTTTTTTGTCTTTGTGTAAAGTACCTATAACTATTCTTCTTAGTATGTATGTGGAATGGGATTCCCTGAAAACATTTTTCTAGTAGAAAACATTTTCGAGAACACCTACAAGTTATAGGAATTCCGTGAGTTGAAAAATTTTAAAGACCACTGCTCTAAACTATGTAAGGCAGTGCTTCTCAAAGTTTCAATATTCGCGACCCAATATTCAATCATAATTTTCATCGCACCCCCCTCATACAATAACAATATATTGGAATATATTAATATTATACTTTTGTTCTAAAACTACGATACGACCTTAACTTCCTAAGTGCCACCGGCGTATATAAACGTCTCGCTAGTCAAAGCGTTAATTTAACCGGAAGTATATATACGTCTTTCCGAAGTACAATCTTTTCTCTGCGCTGCTATCCATAAAATTATTTTGAAGGCTTTGGAATGCAATAAAAGGACTTTGATAATATGTTTGCGAAGGATTTACTTCTTTATTCCCCTCCCCACCCCCAATACATCGCATACGCCCCTACATTGGCATTGGGAAGCGAATCGCGGAACTATTAACTGGCAGAGGGATACTTATAAACCATACAAATTATAAAGATTAGTGCTATTTTTTGTATATAATTTTTATATGACAAGACCATGGGGTCACTGGTATTTATTAAACTTGCTCTTAACTTTGTATTGTTAAATTAATCATAAAATACATTGTGCAGCACTGATACGTTTATAAGTGTAATATATGAGTAAATGTGTATTTTATTTTTTTATTATGTCAGAATGTATTTTGTTTCTTTACTTTCAGTAAATTAATAATTTTTTTAAATAATTTTTTTGTTTTTGACTTTTCAATATGCTTGCGAAGAGTTTTCACGCCCCCCAAGGTGGATGTGCCCCACAGTTCGAGAAACGCTGATGTAAAGAAAATTGGTTGTGGTTTTTAATTTGAACAGACATCACACTAAAAGCAAAGCGAGGACTATTGGTAATGGACTTTGTAATTTTGAATAATAGTTAATGGAGAAGAAAGTCACCTAAATCTTCCCCTTCATGGCTTTTACTTTATGCTGTGTAGGTTTAAGCACTCCCCTATGGTTTTATACGATAATGATACTATATGTTAACATTATATCGTATTTTCTGAATTACTGACAGACCTCAGTTTAGCATGTGTTAATATCGAGTAATACAGAAATTTGTAGATGTTTTAATAACCTTTATAAGTGATACAAAACAAAGCTCACAGTAACTAAAATTTGTAAGAAATAAAAATGTTAAGAAATATTTTTTACTGACCGAGGTTATACATATGATAAGACTTTCGTAAATTACGAAAATAATAAGACAAAATTTTCTTCCTATACTTTTAGCAGTTGTAATGATAAATACCCATTCATTTTTTTTTTCGTTTGTGTATTGCAGATGAAATAAAAAACTAAATTTCTCAGTAATTTTTAGAAAGATACGTGATAATATTTATTCTACTCAAAGTACCTTATCCCATTCATTCAAAAAAAAGGTTTCATTTATTGAAAAGTGAAATTTTTATTTTTTTTTTTCTATCTTATGCTTTTTATTAGATTATTTCATTGCTCTGTAGTGCAATCTTCAATGGAATTCAATAATTTTTTGAATTTTTTTTTTTTTTTTGAAATTATCATTTTTAATTGAAGCCCTAAACTTAATTGGTATGTTTAACTGGGCAATAATTTAATAATAAAAGTAATAAATTCAAAATCTCTTAGACATAAAAGTAACTCCTTCGCCCCTTTTTGGTGGCTGTGCCCATTTAGTGGTGTGGGAAGTCATAAATCAAGCGTATATCATTCTTGTTACTTGGTATATGGTTCAGAATTCCATTTTCCAACAATCCTTATCATACTCGTTAGTTAAAAGTATCTTTTTGTAAAAAATAAATAAATTTTAAAGTCTTTTTTTTTAAATGAATTTTAAATAAGTTCAATAATATATGAAAAAAGTTACCTAAAATCCAGGCATTACAATTTAATAACATAAAAGCTACTGCTTCATTTAAAATTTTTATTTATAACCATATGGTATAAAACTAAGTAGTTTAAGGTATCCGACTACTTGCGACAACTTTTTTTTTTTAAATAGAGATGGGGATTTTTGGTTGTTTTTAGAATTGTTTAGTTTATTTTAAGAAAAATATGCTATAAAATTAAAAAGAGGAAAATGAATTTTTATTACTAAAATGGGAAAAAACTGGTAACCATTTACAAAAGATAACATAAATGCGGCACATTCTGTATCAAAAGTTTATGAACAAATTTTCCATTCCCCCCCCCTCCTCTCTCTCTTCTAACTACCACACCAACGGGAGGACATTTGAACTCTCGTTAGATTTACACGGATTCCTCCCTACATGGAGGGTCCTCAGTGGTACTGAGCTCGAACTCATAACACGCTAGCCACTAGTCCGATACCTTGACCCCTTGGCTATCGCGGAAACAAATACATATATAAGAGTGTAAATGTTTTTTTTTAATCTCTTTATTATGTCAGAATGTATTTTGGCTGCTTGCTTTCAGTAAATTAATAATTTTTTAAATAATCTTTTGTTTTAGACTTTTCAGTATACTTGCGCCCCCTTTCTTAGGGTTATCAGGCACCCCTAAAGGGGCGCGCCCCACATTTTGAGAAGATCTGAATTAAACTCTTTTTGCAGCGGGTGATCTGCCAAGTTCTATAAATTAAACAACGAAATCCGAATTAATTTCATCCCTCTCCATAGAAAAACAATGAAAGATTTTACTTTTAATAGATTACATACAGAAAAAAAATATTGAAGTTTAAAAAAAAAAGAACTTTTATGACAAAGCAAAACTTTGAACAATATGATTTAGGAAAGTAATTGTAATCTCTTAGGGAATTTAGATATTTCTGTTTTCACGGAAAGATATCAACCGTTTTTATATTATAAACATTTAGATATAAAATAATGTAGGATATATATTTTTTCATTATTTACCACTGTTATATCTTATCCTTTTTTTGTTTGTTTGTAAGTACTCTTCTATTCACACAATACGTGAAAGAAAAAAATTAATCTATGGGGAAATAGGAAAACATATAGATAATAATACAAAGTTTCTGATTTGTTTAAATAGAGATCAAGATATTATCAGATAGTTATATAACACGAAGATAATTTTTATGATATCTGAAAACCTTATCAAAAACGCTATTGCAAAACATCGATAGGAACTACTTTTTTAAAAGAGCACGTGTTCGCGCAGCACTTTTTTGGAAAAGTTAATCTGAGACTGTTCTTTCTACAGTAAAACTTGTTTTTACAGTATCCCGTAACCCAGGGGTGGCCAACCTTTTTGGGAAAAGTGCCACTATTGGATAAAAAAAAATAGTTAAACGTGCCACTTCAAACTTTTACAACAAACAAATATGGAAAAAATTAAAAAAATTTTACTTATAAGCTTATTATTGGATTTTTACGCATATAGCACAATTTTTAATGCAAGTCTATGCAGTCGAATTTTTTAAAAAAATATTACAAATAAAAACGAAAGTACAAACCTAGGTTTTTATTTTAATAAACTTTTAACAAGTTCAATCAATTAGGTTAAATATAAAATAAAAATGTTAACTTGAATTATTTTATTTAAAACAATTATCAAACACTCAGTATTGACTTAATGTGGCTCTTTTAAATTAATACTTTTTTTACCAAATCATCTATATTAGGATTAGCTCTTACAGATGCCCTCAATATTAGGTTTTATAGATGCACATCAGATAATTTTGAGTGATATTTATTTTATTATGTTCATATATAGCAGAAAATATTTATTCACAAACATATTTGGATCCAAATTTTTTGTGGGGTTTTTTGTCTGAGAAAACCCCACTTCAATAAAACTGTAAAAAAGGGTTATTTATTATCTTTCCAAATTTTTTAAATTTTCCAGTAAGTCTTAAGCATGCTACTGTTACAACTCCACTGTGCCACATTGTGGCACGCTTGCCGCGGGTTGGCTACCCTGCTGTAAACTGTCTGCAATTTTATTTTTTTTTTTAAATTTTGTACAACTTTTTCTGTGATTTAGGAATTTTTTAATGCGATTTTGTAATGTTTACGATCAGATATGTATACTATTACACATATATGATACCGTTAAAGTGTATAATTCAGTTATTTCATAGAATAACTTAGTGTTTCATAAAATAACTAAGCAAGTCAGTTGAAGTACATAATAGATAAAAAAATTTCACACTATTTTCCTTGTTATTTTATGAAATACCTAGTTATTCTGCATGAAATAACTAATAATGGACCTTTTTAAATGGAAAATAAACAATTTCAAAGTTATTTTATAAATTCATCGATCATAAATATCTCGAACCTTTCGAAAAATGCATTTTATCCCTGTTGCGGATGATTAGATGATAAATAATAAGGAAAAGCTGGCGAAACAATTTATATTATTGCTCACTTTGCTAACATTAGTTTTGGTCGTGGTAGCCTAATAACCAAGGTAACGGGTTTTTGGCAGGAATGTCATGAATTCGAGCGTAGTGCCGTTGAAGACCCGCAGCGATGCACGTTAAATCTGTCGAGAGCTTAATTGTCCTCCCGTTGGTGTGTAGTGGTAGTTAGGAGAGGCACGAGCTCAGGTATCGTCCTTGTCACTTGACCATGGTTCAAAATTATGAGGTCATTAACCAAAAGCCCTCCTGTAGCTCAGCTGAACAGTGCGACGCTAATTTCACTCACTCGCTAACATTAGTTAATCAGAAGAGAAAAAAAAGAATATGTTTTGCATCTGTTACTGGCACACCATTAACTTTTCTATTCCTTAAACTTCAAGGATATCATAATGTTGGAGTAACCAATACTCACGTGGTACATTTTTCTGTACTGTGTGTGATCTAGAACATTTTTTCTTTATCTATGAAAGTTAGTTCTTTTTCACGAGAAGGGGCTGTACTGTTTTCCTTTGTCCCACGCGCTAATTTTTAATAAAGATTCAAATCTCTCCTGCATTAAATCTTTCTTATTTACAGTTTGGGCTCCCATTCTCTTGCAGAAGTTATTGCTTGAAAACAAGTTGCAAAAATATGTGTTAAAAATACAAAATGTAAAACGCTAACGTATATACACCGCCCAAATTCTACGTTTAACAGCAACGGAATGAAGGATACCACGCAAACACGTCGTCGCAAAGCGGCTATAAACAGTTCAAAACTTACTAAAAGCAGCTAGAATTGGTTCAAAGAACTTTTGAGTTCCTGTATGTCATACTTTAACGCGATCAAGTAATCGTTATTTTATAGAATACCTAGTAAAATCTCAGAATTCAGTAATTTTTTATACTTTAACTGGCTTGTATAGTTATTTCATGAAATGCCTAGTTATTCTATGAAATAATGCGTTTCACACTTTAACGGCAGCATTTACACTTAAAAATCTCTGTTCAATTAAAAATTAGTTCCACTCATAAAATGGTCGGTACTCTACTGTTGTTTATTACCACTAATCGGGGTCAATTCGCACCCATACGACATGGACAGCAAAAAGCGCAATTGATATATTTAATTTTTTAACAAAGAATTTCCCACCAAATTTTCATTAATAAATGAATTTCTCAAAGCAATGGACCATGACTGGGCCACTTACAAAGGCCCGGTGGGCCGCAGGTTGAGTATCGCTGATCTAAACCAATGTTATGTGGTCATTTGCAAAGAAAGAGAAATGCTTGGCAAGCACAGGTGCAAATTCCGCGAACTTCACATTCATTTGCTCCCTTATAACTTTACCCCCCTGGAGATTCCCCCTTTCTCTCACTTCTGAATGAGTGTATTGTGAGTTATTTCTAAATTTATGTCATAAAAAATTCCCATTTGCTTTCGAGAGAAATTACTTCTACTTTTTTTTCTTTGTTAAACTGGTTTCTTTTTCTTCCGCTTAGCCCGGCGTTGTGCGGGCTTTTTCGAGTATAAAACTCTTTTTCTCCTTCCCCCCCCCCAGGATAAGATCTTTCTTCAAATTTCTATTTTTGATTAATAATTGTATAACAAAACTAATTTTGTTTTACCTACAAGAAAACAGACAATGTACGGATTTATTGTTAAATAATTAATTCAGTAATGAAAGTAGAAAACAATACTGCTTTTGTTTTTAAAAAATGTTAATTTATATCCGTTTTCATTAAATGATGAATCAAAAAAATTCTTCTCGTTAGCTGTTGAAATGACTGCCTATTTCTCGACGCTTGATTATTCGATTAAAAATATATAACTATATAAAAAGAACTATGTGGGGGGAAGCCTAGATATTTGTTTGCACACACACACACATTCCCTGTATAAAAAAATTCAAAAAATAATAATACTATCTGATTAAAACTTTTCAGAATTTTCTTAAATTTTCTGAATTTTGAGTAAATTATTTTTAAAAATAAAAAAACTATCAGTTGTGAAGCATTATAAAAAAATTTGTGCTCACTTTAATTATTTTATTTTTTAAACAAGTAATAACTTATAATTTAAAATAATAAAACGGATTTAGAATCTTCATTGTTTACATTCACTACATAAGAAAAAACATTTAAAAGGAAAACACTTTAACCTGACAGAAACATTTCACCACTTTGTATGTATATTTTGAAGATTTTTCTTTCGAAGGTTTCTTGCAGTATATCATAAATTAAGAGAAAGGTTAAAAACGGAAAAATGTTTTTAAAAAAATCCATCAACGTTTTTCACATAAACAAGAAATAGGGTTGCTTACGCACTCTCCGAAAGTTGTCTCTCCTCATATGCGTCATAAGCACTCAAACTCGTGAATTCTGCAGGAGCTTTACCACAATTAATTATAGCTAACATTTGAGAATTTCGCAATTTTTACAGCTCCCCGAAAAAATGGAAAAGTACCTTTATTAAAAATAATTTGATGTATAAAAAAAACAGAAAAATAAAAATTCTCAGAATTAGAAAATTACATTAATTTTTTTAAAAATAGTTTTGCAATATTCCGTTTCAGCTTAACAGGGCAGCGTTGGGAATGGTAGAAAATGTGCCAATCTGCTTTTTTTAAAAATTCTATCTTTTTTTTTAATCAAAATTAAAGAAAATTCATAAAGTTTGTATTAAAAAAATGCCATACGTTGCAGAAATTGTGATTTTAGCAATATATTTGAAGTTAATCACATGTTAAAAGCATTTATTGCTTTATCAAAGTAAATGAATACAGTCAAAAGAGCAATGAAAAGAGTCACAATATTCCAGTTTGGCTGAAAACAGTTTTTCAACGCCAACTTTTATGCCATTGTTGTAACATTAACATTGTTACAGCAATCGAGGTGCTTTGCTGCGATATTGCTTAATATTGTTTTAACTAATTATAATTTTGGAATTTAAATGGTCAAAAAAGATTCCTCGGATTATTTCCCACCTGTTGGTACCTTCGACGCGTTTCTGAGTTCAGCGCTTCGTGAGAAGATAGCCTGACATAGATAGATACATTTGTTGACTCGAATTTTAAAAGTGAAGATGTTCGTATTTGTAATTTCTTTTATTTTACAAAAACATTAGGGCCCCAAATAGTTTCTTGTGCCCAGGCCCCTTTATAGACAAGGCCAGCTCTGTGTATATTCACAAGGTATTCTACCTTAAAAGCATTGTAATATGCACACAAAAAATTAAATTAACGCATTCGAATTTAAATTCCTGTATTTTTACTAAAAATTTATCTTCTATTTGCAGAAGTGATGAATTCTTTCAAAAAGAAAATTGCTGTTCTTGGTGGAGGATTGGCAGGAATTGGTGCAACAGCGAGTTTAAAAGAAGAGGGTTTCGATGTAGATTGCTTCGAGAAAACCAGTCAATATGGCGGAACTTGGTGTTACAGAGAAGAATCTGAAGAAGGTGTTCCTTCAATCATGCCCACAACCATCATCAATCACAGCAAGGAAATGGGGGCTGTAAGCAACTTCCCACCTCCAAAAGAGTTCAACAACTTCATGAGACATCACGAACTATACAAATACATTACCGAATATGTAAACCAAAAAGATGTTCTGAAACACTTCCATTTCAACACTGAAGTCAAAACCGTCCAAAGAGCTCCTGACTACGAAGAGACGGGGCGATGGACAGTAACAGTCAGAAACAGAATTACTGAAGAAGAGACCACTAACATTTACGACGGAGTTTTGGTGTGCGTTGGACATATAAATAGACCAAAACTGCCGACATATCCGGGTCAAGATCAATTTAAGGGCAAAATTTTGCATTCTCATAGTCTGAAGGGAGTTGCACCTTACCACAATAAAACAGTGGTGGCTGTTGGCATGGGATGTTCGGGATTAGATGCTGCTGTAGAAACCAGTAGTGTAGCAAAGCAGGTACGAATTTTCCCATTAGTAAATTTTTTCGTTTGCTGACTATACAATTCAAAAATTCTAATTCTAATTTTTAAAATTTTTAAGAGTTTAATTTCTAATCTCTATTGTACGTGTTCTAAGTTATTCGTTAATGAATTTAATCATCTAATTGCAGTTTTCGCAACAGTGTACACTAATGCTAAATTCAGTTCCTAACTAGAGAGTAGAAAAATTAAGATCTTTATTATAATAGTTTCAGAAGGGGATCTATCGATTTTAAGTCAGGTGAATGGACATGATTAACATCTATTCCATATATTTAGTTACTTATGAAGTAGCTATCTGTCTACAGCCATAGTTTGATATGGCTAGGGATTATTTTCCCTCCAAATAAAGTTCTCGCAGTAGGAGTAGCATAAAGTCTCGAAATCTAACTATTCACAGGCCTTCATTGAGCTATTACAAATATGTATGTATTCTCAGAGAAATTCCAAACCATACCATGGTTCTACCTTCCCAGCACGCTTGTTTTTCAAAAATGTTAGATTCATGTGGGCTGGTTCTTTATTCTCTCCAATCCAGAACATGA
Organism: Trichonephila clavata; assembly: GCA_019973975.1. Lineage (NCBI taxonomy): Eukaryota > Metazoa > Arthropoda > Arachnida > Araneae > Nephilidae > Trichonephila > Trichonephila clavata. Next base: position 7,946 of record BMAO01032369.1, on the reverse strand, counting down.
TGAGAATAATTTTCTAAATTTAGCCTAAACCCCTCTGTACGAAATACAGAGTGCCACATTCATTCTTTATCACATCACCTTGCTCTGTGGATCAATGTAATCGGTCCTTCTTTGTATTGGATTTAATGAGAACACATCCAAATAGTCTCGTCTCATACAAACCATTATGAGGATATCCCCGAATAGTGGTGTCCACAATTTTTCTTTCAATTACCACAGTATGGGCTACAATGAGTTACGGGTTGAGTTTTCTGTTTCTCCGCGCAAAAGGAGCTAGAAATTATTATTGAGAATTGTTCAAACATTTGTTAGGTTTGGAACCAATCCTCAGAAACTGATTTTCAAATTTATGCAAAAATTATATACTGGACTACACTGCATGAAGCATAAAGCAGCCTAGCACTATCAGATTGGAAGATGCCATTTCCGTTTGTCCCGATAGATCTCTATTTAACACTCATCAAATCGAAAATCAAGCCTTCTGTTGCTTCTTAGCGGACGAGAAAATGGTGGGGACGTTTTATTCGATCCATAAAGATACTCTTCGTAAAACGTTTCGGGGAATCTTTTCTTAGCTACCAGGTAATGCTCAATGTGATCTGCAATGTCGGAAAAAAATTGTGATTAACAGTCCTTTAAATAATATTTAAGCGGACAATGGCTTTACAATTTCGATATAGGAAAATGCGAAACAATAAGGTACCTTAAATCAGATATTATATAGACTCGAATAAACTAAACATTTGGACTTAGTCACTGCGCAACTCGATGAGAAGTTATTTTTTCAGAAGGTATATTTGGACCTGTATATATAGAGTTGAGAAGTTAAAAGTAAAAGAATAAGTATTATAAAACGTGAAGTATTTTTGTTTTGTTTTTTATAATAAGAAATCATTAACGGGTTCATGAGTATAATTAAAAAGATTTCTCCAAGTAATGATGGTGCTCCAATTAATTACATAAAGATAAAAATCAGAATCTGTACTGGGGTGACACCAGCGCAAATACCCCATCTCCCAAAGCAACGGTTTTTGAATTTTCAATTGCCGTGGCTCTCTTTATGCATTACTCTGACGTCGCGGACCCCAAAGATTTTGAGTACTCTTTCCTGACTTCCAGCAAATGGCTGAGGAATTTAAATGTGTTCCTCAATAACCCTGCCTCTGTTTACATAGCTTTTTTTAGTATTTCTTTTTTTTTTCCTTCAAGAAAATTCTAAACCTCAAATTAAAAATATTACAAAATACTCATTTGAAATAAATAAATAATGTACTTAATTCAGTGTTTCTCAAATTGTGGGGAGCTCCCCTCTAAGGGAGCGCAATATTACTACGAAGGGAGACCAAGCACATTAAAAAGTCGAAAACAAAATATTATTTTTATAAAAAATTAATTTACTGAGAGTAAACAAAATACAAAAAGTAAAATACACATTATACTGATATAATACACTTATAAATGCATCAGTACAGCACAATGTATTTCATTATTAATTTAACACACAATACTAAGTTGAGAATAAGTTTAATAACTACCAATGACCTCATGGGCTTATCACATATAAAAATTAACACTTATCTTGAAAATTGAACGGCTTACAAAATCCTTTAACTGTCAATTAAAAGTTACGCTATTCGCTCCCAAGTGCCACTGTTTTCCACGTAAACGCGCGTATGTGTTGTATGGGGAGAGGGGGAGGAAAGAAAAGGAATAAATAAGTAAATCCTCTGAAATATGTGAATCCTTCCCAAACACTGTATAGGTCATTTTGTAGCATTCAAAGGCCTTAGAAATAATTTCATGGATAACAGTGCACAGAAAAGGTCGTACTTCGGAAAGACGTATATATACGTTCGGGACAATTAACGTTTTAATTGAGCGAAACGTTTTTATACGCCGGTGGCACTTAAGACGTTAAAATTGTATTGTAGTTTTAGAGTCAAAGTATAGTATTATTGAATTCAATACATTGTTATTGTGTGGAGGGGGGGGGGGGTGCAAAGAAAATTGTGATTGAATATTGGGTCGCAAATGTTGAAAGTTTGAGAAAGCACTGCCTTAACTGTACTAATTGTCGAATTGCAGGCACAATTTAGTTAGCAAATCTAGATGGATACAATCGTTTTTGTATTGGTACGTTATGTATTCAATTCTTAATCTTTTGCACGCATGTTTCTACTATTTTTGAAAACATTACATTGTAGTGAAGGTTATAAAATTTCAAACAATAAAAAAAATCAATTAAATTTCTTGATTGAAATACGTATTCTAGTAGAGTTTTTTTTTACTGGGGTAACTTAGTGATGAAGTATCGGATAGCATATGTTTCAATTTTTCCACGAGACCTTTCAGTTTGTAAAAGAGAGAAATCATAACAAAAAGAGAGAGGCTGTGACGTCGTCACAATGGAGAAAGCGCCTCTATTCATAAACGTATTCACAGCCGAGGAACACGTGGCTTTGGTGGTATTGTAGTATCAGACAGCTGGACCGGCGGCGTCGGTGTGACTGGCGGACACTATGGGCCGGGCATCGCTGCATTATTTTCCATTCATAGGCAGTGATTGTACGTCTTGAATGCTGACGCCTCCGCAGGCGGCGGCGAGGTGTTTGAAGTGCCAGATGTCAGCCGGGCCCTTGTCGCCGGGAACCTTTGAGAGGGACCGCACTTTTGTCATCTCTGCACGAATGGAGGATGTGCAAGACCGTTGGTGCCGGGTGCAAAACCCTGAGGTCGGCAAATGGGGAGTGATGAGGGGCGTGGAGTGAACCCGCCCCTAGAGTTTAAAAAAGTGGACTTCGGAAAGAGAGGAAGACTCCTGATAGACTCCCCCGAGAGATTCCCGTAACTGAACCCTGCGGACGGAGGAAGGGACTCCAGACAGACTCCGACGATAGATTCCCAAGTGAGAAGCCTGCTGACGAAGGAAGGAGCGAAGAAAGTATCCGGACAGACTCCAATGAGAGATTCTAAAAAGAGAAGCCTGTGGACGAAGGAAGAAGGGGAGGACCCCGATAGACTCCGACGATTGACCTGCGAGACGGTAGGGACGGATATAGGAAGCAAGCACAAGGCGTGAGAGTCCGGATCCATACCGACGAGAGACTCCTGAGGCGGTACCCAATGGGCGACTGGAAAAAGAAGCAAAGAGCGGACCCCTATGGAGATACCAATATGAAATAGAGCTAGCTGGCTGTATCAAACGAACACTTGTAACTAATATTTTTTCTCTATCCCATGATCTTTTGAGTGTTGTCGTCAAATAAACATTTGATTAGATCACAGTAATAAGGAATTCTTTAATAATTAGCTTAGCGTACACCTTCAATTTATTTCCACGACGTTACAGCTAATTAAATTGGTGGCAGCGGTGGGATCGGCATTTAGCTAATTAATTAAATGCCCGAATCCTTTTTTATTTAAATTAATTTTTGAGAAAAAAGAAATAAAACAAAGAGAAAATGCCAGCCGTGTGGGCAAGAAAAATAAAAGAACTTAGACAACGCAAATTTCTCCTGAGTTCCTGTGGTGCGTCTATTCCTATCATTAAATTGTGTTCCTGTTGATAGAAGTTCCCGGAGTTCCTGTATATGAATTGTGTCTGGTGAATCAACAAAAGAAACGAGCGGTGTGCAATCGAAGTGTATTTCAAAGTTGTTTTCAAGTGTTTTCCAAAGAGTTCCCAGATGATCCAAGATATCCCGAGTGTGCTGTGAATTCCCGACCAGGTGTGCCATAGATTTTGGCAGTGATTCGAAACAGAAAGGTGAGTCTTTTCTTTGAGATTATACTCGGGGCAGCAATTGATTATTATTATTGTTATGATTAATGTATGTAAAATTTTGGTAGTATGAGAATTTACGTACTAGGTAAAGTTAGAAAACACTAGAAAGAGAGACTAGAAAGATTTTTTAAGTTTTGTATGATGTATAAATGTGCGATTTATTAGTATTGTTGTTTGTGAAATATAGTTAAATATATAGTAGTTATACTTGTTTCGTTGGTACAGTTACTGTGCAGAGTACTGTATTGTTTTTAAGATTTGCGCACATTTGTGAAATATAGTTAAGTATATAGTAGTTATACTTGTTTCGTTGGTACAGTTACTGTGCAGAGTACTGTATTGTTTTTTAGATTTGCGCACATTTGTGAAATATAGTTAAGTATATAGTAGTTATACTTGTTTCGGGGGCACAGTGACTGTGTAGAGTACTGTATTGCTTTTAAGATTTGTGCGTTTTTGTGAAACATAGTTAAGTATACAGTAGTTATACTTGTTTCGTTGGTACAGTTACTGTGCAGGGTACTGTATTGTTTTTAAGATTTGCGCACATTTGTGAAATATAGTTAAGTATATAGTAGTTATACTTGTTTCGGGGGTACAGTTACTGTGCAGAGTACTGTATTGTTTTTAAGATTTGCGTACATTTGTGAAATATAGTTAAGTATATAGTAGTTATACTTGTTTCGGGGGTACAGTTACTGTGTAGAGTACTGTATTGCTTTTAAGATTTGTGCGTTTTTGTGAAATATGGTTAAGTATACAGTAGTTATACTTGTTTCATTGGTACAGTTACTGTGGAGAGTACTGTTTTGTTTTAGGATTTTTGTGAATTATAGTTAAGTCTAGGTCTAGTGTATTTCTAGTGTGCGTTGAGTTTTTGTATAATTTTTGTGACAATTAAGCTTAGTTTGGTTTTGTGTGTATTAGTGCATCATGGCGTACTTATTAAGGCAAAGAAAAGACGTATTGGTAGAAATGGCGAATGAATTGGGAGTCGGAGCCGATAATACTTTACCTAAGATGGAAATTAAGAATAGAATTTGTCAGAGTGAATCCTATAATGAAGAATTAGCTAATTGTTTGTTGGAGGGTATTTTGGAAGAAAAACGGAAACGTGAAAATAAGGAACGGGAACGTGAACTTGAACGTGAAAATAAGGAATGGGAACTTGAGCGTGAACGTGAAAATAAGGAATGGGAACGTAAATATAAGGAAAGGGAAAATAAAGGGGTTTGAAGAGCGTAAACTAATTAGGGAAAGAGAATTAGAACGATTAAGAGCTGTACACCGGGATAAGTTACAAAAACGGGAATCTCATCTAAAAGTAGAAGATAAAGTCGAGAATTGCGCACAGGAGAGTTATTTGTCAGGAAATCGGTCCATGGAAGTTAGTGAACCGATTAAAAAGTGTAGGCCGGTGAGTAATCCGGATGTTGATAAAAGTGAAAAAACCGCCATGCCTTCTGAAGTTAGAATTGAGATTTGTGACCCCGCGGTGAAACGCACGTGTGTAAATCCCTTGTCCGAAGTGAGAGGGGTAGGAAAAGAGAAGGATAAACTGTCTAGGCTTGAGAAAGGGAAAGAAGTCGATATTTTTGGAATTCGTGATTGTGAATGGAAGGTGGGGTCAAGGGCAGTTAAGGAGAGTGTTACAGCTGTGATGATGGCTGCACAGCCAGTAATAAATCATGAGGACATAGGAGTAAGTTCTCGAGCATTGATAGTAGATAAGGGTTTGACTATCCCTGCATCATTGAGTTGTGAAATTAAGAGTGAGGAAAAGGAGGCTAGTCAACTCCCAGTTGAACGGGGAGCGGGCCTAACAGTAGGTCATAAAAGTTTTCAAAACCCTACAATGGCTAGTATAAAAGCGGAACAGAGGAAAGGGAAAGAAATTTACACGTGCAATGCAGATGCTAGGAAAGATTTCGGAGATAAATCAACAATGCGTTTGATTCCCCCCAATTCAAAGGGTATTGATAAGAATTGGTTAGGGGCTGGTAAAATGACAAGTTCAGAATTTAATTACGAGATAGATTTGCCAGAAAAAGGGATCGTAGTGCAAGTTATCGTGTAAATTTAGTAAAACTGTATCATAGGAGGCCGGAATCTGTAAAATTTGTTACAGAAAATAGCTCGGAGGGAATAGAGAAAGAAACCGAATTCTTCTATCCGGTAAAGCTATTTATGGATTTTGACTTTCGGGGTGTTTTAAGGGAAAGTCAACTGCACTTTAAATTACCGCCTGGTAGAATTAACTATTTACGAATGGTCGTTTATAGAAATAAAGAAAGGTTTCCTCCAGATCCAGGGACGATTTCTTTAATGCAGAGGGATAATCAGTTAATTAGAGGAAAACCTTTAAAAATTAAAATTGTTTGGATATACCTGAGATTGATTAATACTCTGGAAGAGGAGTTTGGGTATCCTAGGGATGTGAGTGTAATCGAGATGGGGCAGTTCAATCGTACACTGTCGGCTGTTAAGTTTAGAAAAGTGAACTGATATCCTTACCCGTGTATTAAGTATAAGCGTTTGAACCAGGTGACGCGAGCCGAGTTTCATCTTTGGTTTAAAATGGAAGGTCTTGTAAAAATAAATAGCGCGGCCTCGTGGGTCACGTTACTGGATTTGTGGAAGTGGTACTTTCGTCGTTCACTCATGCTGACATATTAGAAGTATGCCACATACGTAATGCCATTTGGCATTTACATTAGAAAAAGGAGGTTTAAGATCGTATGCGCATCTGATTATGGATGTAAATGAACTACTCAGGTTTTGGAACGGTTACCGCAGTTTGCTTTACGTCGATTGGTTGATATAGACATCTTGGCGCAAATTTGGAAAAATCGTATAAAGCAAATAGACTTGGTATTAGAAGGGTTGAGGAGTGTGAGATCGGAATTCATACCGACCAAAGGTAAATTAGAGCAGTGGGAAAGTTTCTTACGTGTACATAATAGAGATGTAGTGAGTTCATTTCGTGAGCTGAGGAAGTACGAGGTTAATTGTATTTTTAATGATAGTGCCATAATTACCACTTTACCCAACGTTGTAGTGGGAAAGATAATGAATTGTGGAATAACTTGTTATAAATATTGTGAGAAAGTGTGCAAAGTGCCAAGATGGAAATTTATCTTTAAATTAATGTTGTTTAGCCCAAATAATTCCAAATGTTTCTGTTTACAGTTTTTTTTCATGCAATTTTAAAAATCATTTACTTTAATTAAAGAAAGTTACATGGAAATGTCATTGGATTAAACAGACTGGAATAAGCAGTCATTTAAAAATTTCCTATTAATTAATTTTACCTTTTTATTTTATTTTTGTGTCTATATTACTGTATTGTGTGTATATGTTGGAAACAAAAATTTATGTGTTACTGAAAATCTTTTGTGTCTCTCAGCCAAGTGTAAGCACATAGATGTCTAGTACAGTAGTTACGTGTGATTTAACGTATAGTAATATTAGTAAAATGTTAGCATTTAACTTATTCACTTAAAACTCAAGTTTTTTTAAGATGAGATGTAACATTAAGAAAAGAATCCAAGATTAGAACTTTAAGTCTTTAATGTAAAGTGTATAAAATATTATGGAATTTTGGATTTACTTATTATCATATTTTTGAGTGTTTTTTTATTGGATTGCTGTCCTGGTTGATCTCATTGTTGTTTTTTTGAGTCAGTCATAAGAACGGATCCAACCATTGGACCAGAGCAGTCCAGTGAAATGGACGTTTTCAGGGGGAAGGAGTTGTGACGTCGTCACAATGGAGAAAGCGCCTCTATTCATAAACGTATCCACAGCCGGGGAACACGTGGTTTTGGTGGTATTGTGTTGTATCAGACAGCTGGACCGTCGGCGACGGTGTGACTGGCGGACACTATGGCCGGGCATCGCTGCATTATTTCTATTCATGGGCAGTGATTGTACGTCTTGAATGCTGGCGCCTCTGCAGGCGGCGGCGAGTGTTTGAAGTGCCAGATGTCAGCCGGGCCCTTGTCGCCGGGAACCTTTGAGAGGACCGGACTTTTGTCATCTCTGCACGAGATGATGTGCAAGACCGTTGGTGCCGGTGCAAAACCCTGAGGTCGGCCAATGGGGATTGATGAGGGGCGTGGAGTGAACTCGCCCTAGAGTTTAAAAGAGTGGACTTCGGAAA